>LPNX010356798.1:215831-240449 GCA_001517045.1 Pseudotsuga menziesii | reverse complement strand
CCCCCAAGTTTGTCAAGCGGATTGAGGATGTACCTGTGGTTTCCTTGCCGCCGGAGGATACCATTTATGTAGCTCTTTCTTTGGCAGATCGTGCTCTAATAGGGCAGTTCATCGGTCTATGGCCGTCTTCGAAATCCACTAAGAGCTGGGTCCAGAGAAACTGGAGACCTTTGATCACCCAAAATGTAGCATCTTATTCAGTAGGTCAAGGCTACTTCTTATTTGACTTTGAATCTAAGGTCGATAGGGATCTTATCTTTTGAAATGGTCCCTATTTCATGGGGCTGCAAGGTCTCTATATGAACAGATGGACGCCAGATTTTGATCCCGAGGAAGATATCCCCAAATCCATCCATGTTTGGGTCAGGATACCAAACCTGCCAATGCACTGTTGAAATCTGAAATCGCTTAAAGCAATCGAAAATGCTTTGGAAAGATTCATTGACATGGCAAGCCCCAAAGATCAATATGTTTGTGCACGGATCTATGTGGAGGTGGATCTAGAAGCTGGCTTACCAGAGGCCATCAAGCTTATAGTTGGAACCTGGTATCATTTCCAAAAGATGGATTATGAACAACTACCATTCAAGTGCAGAGGTTGTCATGAATACGAGAATTTCCTCCATAACTTCCCCCAAAAGCAGGAGGACCAACAAAAAAAGGAGGAAGGGTGGAAAGCAACAAAGAAAAGCAAGTCAAAGAACGAGCATCCGCATAAAAAAGATGTGAATAATAATGTGTCGAGAAAAACCTTTTTAGAGGTTCCATAAATTCTAGAGATTGGCAGTGGACCCCTGGTTAATATAGGCGAGATTAAAGAACTAGGATAAGAAGTCGACCCATCTTGTCAGCCTGAGAAAGAAATTTTAGATTCAAGAGCGGAGGGGGTAAAGGAAGGAGGAAATCAAGAAAATTCAGAAGAGGAATATGCTCTTGATGAAGAGGAAGAAGAGGAAGGGGAAATTGAGATGGTTACACCTGGTAAGAAGAAAGTGAGAGGAAGGAAATCGACTAAAGAAGTAAGGGAACAAGCCACGTACACGGACAAACTTCAAGGTTCCCAACAAACCTTGGAAAAGCTTCTTTGAAATCCCGTAAATACTCATTAGCATGGGAAATCCCAGAAAGGGATTCCCTCCTCTACTAAGAGTAAGCAATGAAGGTCCTCTCCTGGAACTGTAGAGGCCTGGGTAGTAAAACTAAGGAGGAAGCTATGAAGGATTTGCTCAGACTATCCCAACTAGACATCTTATTGATCCAGGAGACAAATATGGAGAAAGAAGCATTTCTCCAAGTAAGTGGAAAATTTTGGAAAAAAGGAGGAGGATTCGTAGTCAGTTCTAGGGGAGCCTATGGAGGAATTAGCACACTATGGGACGATTAGAAATCTGAGTTAATTGAACCCAAGCACTGCCTTCACTGGATTATTACCAAACTGATGCATAAAGACTCAAACACCCAGGTTAGTCTTTTTAATATTTATGTACCTCCACTATATGCTGAAAAAAAAGATTGTTGGAACCTCTTGAGGGATGAAAGGAGTATTGGATCATTGGATAACATTATTCTAGCTGGCGATGTAAATGTCACTCTGAATCAAGCTGAAAAGAGAGGAGGATATTTGGTCAGAGATCCAATAAGGGAGCAAGTTGACGAGATTATCTTAGACTGGTATCTATCTGATGTCATCCTAGCTAAGGTAAAGTTCACCTGGAATAATAGGAGGTTGGCCCTTGGGCATATACCTTCCAAACTTGATAGATTCTTGATCAAAGACTCCTATCTACTACTAGGGTTGAACTCTACCTCCAAAATCCTGCATTTTGGGCGTTCAGATCATAAGCCTATCCTACTAGAGATAAGAAAATATCAGAACCTGGGGACTATTCCCTTTTGCTTTAGCCCTCTATGGTCCTCCCATAAAAATTTCCTAGGAATTGTTTCTGATACTTGGTCTGCTCCACTCTCGGGTTCACCCTTTTACATATGGGAAGAAAGGTTGAGAAGAGTTAAAAGGGCGGTCAAGATGTGGGCCAAATTTGTTGCGTCTCCAGCTCAAAGAAGAACCAATGCCCTGCTAACTCTAGAGGCATGTCATCTCACCATGGAGGTAGCCCATATATCAAAGAAATATCTAGAAAAAGAAGTAACCCTCCATCAAGAGTTACATGCGGCCTATACACATGAGGAAGAGTTTTGGAGAAAAAAATTCTAGATGTCTCTGGCTTAAAGCCGGGGATTGAAACACTGCATTTTTTCATAAACATGCAGAGGCGAGGAAGAACTACAAATTGGTACTAGAGATACAAATGCTCGATCAAGTCATCCAATATTTTGATCAAATTAAAATGGAAGCTTCTTGGCATTTTAAAGCAATATACTATGTTGAATCCGATACCATTCCGCCAAACAATGTGATTATGGACCTAGTTCCTAAGTTGATTAAGAGAAAGGATAATAACGCTCTCATGCAAAGGATCATGTTAAATGAACTTAAAATAGTCGTGGAGGATATGGAAGAAGATAAGGCACCTGGCCTGGACAGATTCAATGCAAGGTTCGTCAAGGTGTGCTGGGAAATTGTGCATAAGGATCTTCTTAAAATGGTTTTAAAACCTCAGCAATGTGAACTAATCATAGGAAGAACTAATTTTGTGTTTTTGTCCCCTATCCCCAAAGAAAAAAATATGTTGTGTCATTTAACAGATATTGTCCCATTTCGCTTTGTAACATTGGGTACAAGATAATCACCAAAATAATGGCAAATAGATTAAAAATCATCCTGCCCTGCATCATTCCATAGAACTAAGGAGGTTTCATTAGAGGCAGGAGAATTTGGGATAACATCATATTGGTCCAAGAGGCAATCCACTCCAGTCTAAATAATCATGAAAATGGTATGGTGGTGAAAGTAGACTTAGATAATGCATTCGACAAAGTCTATTACTCCTTTCTCCTTCAGCTCATGCTAAGGTTTGGATTTGATCCAATCTTCATCTGTTGGGTCAAAGCTTATATAAGTGATCCTTGGATTGCTCCCCTTGTAAATAAAAGAGATGCAACCTTCTTTCAATCCTCCCAAGGTCTTAGGCAAGGTTGCTCGCTCTCTCCACTTCTTTATGCAATCCAAGCTTCAGTGTTGAGCCTACAACTCAAGCAATCCAGGATGGATCACGAATTAATAGACATCAAAATGGCCCGAGGAACTAAAGATATTAATCACGCACAGTTTGCAGATGATACTATTTTGTTAGGAGGATCTAGTCAACTTATAGAGAAAAGATTCAAGTATGAACTAGACTCTTATTGCCAAGCATATACCAGCAAGATAAATGTTAGAAAGAGCAATATTTCCAGCTGGAATATAAATCCTAGAGAGATGTTCGCAATATCGCACATTTTAGGAATTGAGGGAGTAACAATGTAGGATTCCTTTAGATATCTGGGGGTACCAATCTTCAATAGCAAGCTGAAAACCTATAATTGGAACCCGATGATTGAAAAACTCAAGAAAAATATCCAAGCCTGGGGAGCGGTTTGGCTAAACTCAACAGGGAAAATGGTATTGATAAAAGTCGTTCTAAATATATTTCCATTATACCAATGTTCAATTATGTTGGCTCCGTCTGTAATCCTCGCCAAGATTGAAATCTTGTTGAGATCCTTCCTCTAGCAAGGAAGGAAAAACAAGGGAGGAAAGAAATTTGCTCTTGCTACCTGGTATAAAATCAAATTGCCTTGGATTGAAGGGGGTCTTCAGATAAAAGATTAAAAATTTCAAAATCTGGCAATGGGAGCAAAAATTATCTATAATTTGATTTGAAATGAAGCCTTCTTAGAGTATCCAGGTGCTCAGACATAAATATTTTTCAAACTCAAGGTTAAGGTGTCTGAATTATGAGCCTATGATTAAGCAAGGTTCTCCCATATTCTATCTCTGCAAGAAATTCCTACCTCAGTTCAAATATGAACTCTTATAGATACCTGGTAATGGAAAGCATGTAAGAATTTGACAGGATTCCATCATAGGGAAGTTGATCCTCTCCTGTCTACCTGGTTTCAAAGGCTGGTTAGAAAATCAAGGTAAAACCACTCTATGGGATATTTCCAGCTTGGATCCCGTCCCACCCCATCGTTGGCATTGTTGGTCTCTTTCGAATTGTCTTGTATAAATTGAAGAGGAAAAGTGTTTTCTTGATCAGCTAGTAGGAGCAGCACCATTGGCCAGCAAAGTAAGAGATAGGCGTGGTTGGGGGTGCATCTCTAGGGTTTACACTTCTGCGCAAGGATACAAGTTGTTCATTGCTATTCCAAACGTGCCCAACAACCCAAGGATCTGGAAAGCGGTTTGGAATGTGAAGATTCTGCCAAAAAATGATATGTTCAGTTGGATGCTTGTGCATAGAAATGTTTTAACAAGTGACAATATAGAAAAAGAGGTATTGTTGGGCCATTCCATTGTCCGTTGTGAAATGAAAGTAAAGAAACCAACCACCATTTGCTAATAATTTGCTCCTTCGCCTGTAAGGTTTGGGATCTACTAATACATCGTTGGTTTGGAAAAACGAATATGCTAAGTAGTATTCAGCAGTGCTATGCCTGCTAGGATCGTATGTATTAAGGTCATTTGGAAAAAAAAGCAGGTTTTAAAACTTGTTGGATGACGCTCCCAAAAGTAATGTCTTGGCATATTTGGATAGAACGAAACCAAAGAGTATTCAAAGACAAGTCCCAGAGTCCAAAATAGATTGCTGCGAAAACACAAGCACTCATGGGAGAAATTATGAACGCATCATTGCTGCCAAAGAACAAGACCAATCTTACGACATATGAAATTAATTGGTTGTACTCCTTCAACATTTCTGAATTATACACAACTATGGTTAAGAAATCATTGGAAGTTTGGTAATTAAGAATGGATCAATCTCAGTTTGAAATCTAGATGAAAGAGAGGAAAATATTTAAACTCTTCTTTGACAGAGCTTCGAAAGGGAATCCAGGCGTAGCGAGAGGAGGAGGGATCATCGGTTATCCTGAAGGGAACATTGAAACTGAATACTATTGGAATATAGGAAATGACACAAATAACATGGCTGAAGCTTATGGTCTATGACAAGGTCTTAAGCAATTGGAATCCATGGGGATTGAAGAAGCCATTGTGCTTGGAGACTCTTGAATAATAATACAGGATATGAATGAAACAATTCAATGTCGAAACTTAAGGCTAACCAAACTGATCGAAATAATTCTATCTATTTCAAGAACATTTCAGCATCTAGAGTTCTTTCATACACTCCGTGAGTTGAATGCAAAAGTGGATCTAGCAGCAAATAAGGCAATAACATTATGCAATAATGAGCTCTATGTTAATCTTCACCCTTATATAGTTAATTCACCCTAAGAAGTGAGGTCCTTACAGCTCCTTTATTGTTTTTGTGTCAAATTGATGGGGCAAGGTTGCTATGGAAATTGATGGCTTAGTCTTCTCTGGTATTCTTATAAATCAAAAGTCTATATTTCTTTTAGTGGCTTCTTCATTGTTTTTATAAACTATACCATAATCGTTTTTGTCTAAAAAAAAGTAATTGAACTTTAATATATTTTCAAAATGAGATCCAACTTGGTAAAGTACTTGCTATGTTGCAACTGATCTAGCAATTCATGGATCCTAGGAAAGGGGTATGTATTCTTGAGGGTGATCTTATTCACAGCTCTATAGTCGATACACATTGTCCAAGTCCCATCATTCTTAAAGTGCTATGATGATAGTTGACCCACAAGGGGACCTGCTTGGTCGACTTACCCCTACCCTAATAGTTGTTGTAATTGTTTCTTCACTTTATCTACTTCTAAGGTAGATTATTAATAGATTCCAATGTTTGTTAATGGGGAGTCATGCACACAATTGTATCTTGTGATCCACTCTCAACTTAGGTGGTAACCCTTTAGGCTCCTAGAACACTTATATGTATGCTTACAAGATATCCTCCAACTAGGGTTTTTTCTATTTAATACATCCCTTGAGATAGGTGCTTACCTTTGCCTATTCGTCTCCTTATTGTTTCTCTCTTAAGAAGAGTAATACAATTTTTATACTTTAACTTGTTAAGTTATGTGCTTGGTTAGCACTTACCATAATTTTTTTGGATTTACCTTTGTGTGGATTGATGATGAATGACTTCATATCCCTGATCAAGCGATATTGGTTTTATCTTGACATGATGATTGCACCTCTCTTGTACATGTGTGTGATTCCAATTGCCACACCCCACACGTTAAGTTTTACTACATCTACCTTCACTTCATCAATGTAACTTGCACCCATGGAAAATGTGATCCCACACTACTTAGTGATCCTCAACTATTCATCCTTATTTATCCATCCCTGTGGGTATGGTTGAGGATGATCATGAGCCTCCAATCCAAGCTTGCTTATCAGATCATTACCTACTAGGTTAGCGTGCAAATAAAAATCAAATAAAACATCCACTGTCGTCTTCTTAACCTAGATCTTGATATGAAAGACTTTAGTCATATCCTTCTATTCCTTCTTCTGCATTGATGTGGAGAGAAATATTTTTTACCTACATTTGAGCTACTCTCTACTTAGGTACTTGAATCCACGACTACAATGTTCTTCTTCTTAGCATCCTTGAAATTTGGATGTAGCTTCCAACACTTATCTTTGGCATGACCATATATGCCACAATGGTTTAAATGATTGTAATTTGGATCATCACATTGTTGTGCAGTGGTTGTTGTCTTCTTATCAATTCATTTTCACTTATTTTTTTCCCTCTTTCGAAGTGTCTTGGTATTATTTTTGCTTGGAATCACTTGGTTGTCCTTCTTGTCCTTATTCTCTAAATATTGTGCTTACACACAGGTCTCAACAATGATCCTAGATTCAAAGAGCATTAATTGCTTGCTTAGATTTCAAATACCACCTAAATACTTAAAGAGCACATTAAGGTTCTTGGGATATATACCCAACACAATGGCTTGTTTTATGAACTCAACTATTTACTCTTCTACACTATACCTTTGTTGTTGTCAAAATTAATGCTAATGGATCCATTGGTCATTTGAGTGCCCAATAGAGTATAACTAAAAATTTGTGATTTTTTAAACATCTCCTGCTTAGAAGTGGGGGATCAACCTCTAGCCTTAACATTTCTTCGTGATTTTACCACTAAGTTTGTGCATGTCTCTCTAAATTTATCTGGGCAAATGATATATTTTGCTCTTGTCCTTTGTTATGATCATTAAAATAGATTTCTAATTGTTGCATCCATTAATCAACTTAACAACATCAATCTTGGTTTGGTAGGGTGTGTTGTCTACTTTCACTTCCAATTTAAATAGATATTGGGAAGAAGTGATGTTGGAACTTGGTTTCTCTTTCTTTGGATCCTTCTTGAGTTCCTTTATTTGGTCGTTGTTGTCTCTAGATTTCCCATTTGATCCAACTTTGATGTTGAGAGAGATGTCAATGAATTGTTCTTCTAACTTTGAAAATAGTCCTCTAACTCATATCTTGGGTTGTTATTGCACTAATCTAACATGTTTGGGGTTTGAAGACTTATTTCATACGCCAATTTATGGATCTTACAATTTCCAACAATAAACCAAAATAAAGTTGTTCTAATACCAATATGATATGTAAATCTCCATGTATATTCCACTTGAGCAATTTGTCACAACAAATCTTACAAGTTTATGTAGACCCATGTTATGCACTTTTTATTATTATTTAGGATTAAGATTTGATATTACTAGCTTAACGCACATGATTATGAAATGAGTTGAGACTGAAATGAAAGAATCTAAACAAATACCACATCATCCAGACAGTAAACACAATATGTACCATGGGAAAACCCAAACAATAAAATCTCAACCAGAAGGTTAGAGGATCTTTTGCTTACTAGAGGATCTTCTACTTGCTTTATTATGCTCCAATATCACACTCCCTTGCTATGATCAACTATGGAGTAATAATATTCGCGAGATGTAGAACAATTGGTGGCGGGGTATGGTTAAGACGCCCCCTAAGCTGAAAGGTCGTCGGTTCTAATCTCGTCGGATACCAAAAATCCAACCATGTTAAGGGTTGGTGCGGTCCAGGCCGGGTGTGATCCCTGGGTGATTTTGACGGCTTAGATGCCCCTGGTTCGTGGTTACTTAGCCAATGGAAACCCTGCTAGCCAGGGGGGTTCCACCACTTTGCCAACAAACAAAAAAAATCTATGGAGTAATAATAATTACAATAAGAATGGAGCACTTTCTAGTCTCAATGAACTCAACGATTTACTCTTGTACACTATACCTTTGTTGTTGTCAAAAGTGATGCCAATGGATCCATTGGTCATATGAGTACCCAACAGATCATAACTAAAGCTTTATGATTTTTTAAACACCTCCTTCTTAGAAGTGGGGGTTCAACCTCTAGCCTTAGCATCTCTCTGTGGCTTTACCACCGAGTTTGTGCATGTCTCTCTAAATTTATTTGGGAAAATGATATATTTTTCTCTTGTCCTTTGTTATGATCATTGAAATAAATTTCTAATTGTTGCATCCATTAATCAATTAACAACATCAATCTCACCTTGGTAGGGTGTGTTGTCTACTTTCACTTCCAAATTAAATAGATATCGGGAAGAAGTGATGTTGGAACTTGGTCTCTCTTTCTTTGGATCCTTTTTTAGTTCCTTTTTTGGGTCGTTGTTGCCTCTAGATTTCCCATTTGAGCCAACTTTGATGTTGAAATAGATGTCAATGACTTGTTCTTCTAACTTTGAAAATATTCCTCTAACTCATCCCTTGGATTGTTATTGCACTCATCTAACATGTATAGGGTTTCAAGACTTCTTTCATACGCCAATTTATGGATCTTACAATTTCCCACGATAAACCGAAAGAAAGTTGTTCTAATACCAATATGATATGTAAACTACCATGGATATTCCATGGAGTAGTTTATCACAACAAATATTACAAGTTTACGCAGACCCATGTTATGCACTTTTTATTATTATTATTTAGGATTAAGATATATTACTGGCTTAATGCACGTGATTATGAAATGAGTAGAGACTGAAATGAAATAATTTAAACAAATACCACATCATCCACACAACAAACACAAGATGTACCAGAGGAAAACCCAAACAATACAATCTCAACTAGAAGGTTAGAGGATCTTCTGCTTGCTAGAGAATCTTCTACTTGCTTTGTTATGCTCCAATATCACACTCCCTTTCTATTGGAAGATCTTCTACATGGTTGTTAGAGGATCTTCTACTTGCTTTGTTATGCTCCAATATCACACTCCATTGTTATGCTCAACTATGGAGCAATAATCATTACAACAATAATGGAGCACCTTCTAGTCTCAATGACGTAATATTTAACATGTCTTGATAGTTGTGTAGGGTTTTTGCATGTCTCGATGATCGACTAGGGATAAGGCCCAAACATTTAAAATCTTATTGAAAGTCTACACATGACTAGTTCCACATGTGTGGATAAAGGGAGTTGGCTCGACATCCACTTAGTGCTATAATGGTCAATGGGATAAATCAACTTGCGAAAGGCATAAATTTCTCATACCAACTCTGACTGGGATAATATTTTCACTATTGAAAATCCCTTGTGTAGGACAACATCAAGAGTCTACAATCTCACTCATAAAGGCTTGACCCTTAAAAGTGTTGCTCATTGCTTCAAACAAACCTATAAAAGTTTATGTACCCCAAATTACCTCACCCAAAATGGATATTACACATCGATGACTCTAATTTTCCACCCATAAAATACCAAAATATATGACAAATTATATAATGATCCATTTTGAACCACTGTTTCATTTCCATGCTTTCCATGCTCCCCAATATTGTAACTTCTTTCCCACCAACGTAGTGTTGTGCAAAGGAATTAAGATTTAATGATAAAAAAATTCCTAGATAAATTATATTGGGGTTTGGGTACTTCCACTCATTTTGAGGATGATTCCCAGTCGAAACACTAGATTCTTTAGGGAATAAGGCCAACATACTCATTATGAGCTCATCGTGATACTTACATGAATATAGGTTGGGTGGGGAGGATAATGCTCCATCCCACGACTCCTTAGGCTAAACCTAATTGACTAATGATTAATATTAAAGATCGAAGCATCAAATCCCACAACCAATCAGTCTAGACCCAATTGACTAACGATGGATATTACAGATTTAAGCATTAAATCCCACAACCACTCAGGCTAGACCCAATTGACTAATGATGAATATTAAATATTAAAGCGGGGGAATCCAAGGAATGGTTCCATACGTTCATGGATATCATCTCTAGTAAACTTGTTAGTGTAGACTAGTGTGCCTAACCCAAGCAGATTCAAATTGGGATCTTACTAGCACAAAACTAGACAAGTGACCAACAACATTGGCAACAACCTATTCAACTCTCTCTCTCTCTCTCTCTCTCTCTCTCTCTATATATATATATATATATATATATATATATGTATATGTATGTATGTATGTATGTATGTATGTATGTATGTATTCCTTATGACAACATGCAACAACAAGAATAATTAAGGCGATGTTGTGACAATCCCAAGTTGTACCACTATATATGTTATAATTCATCGCTTATAAGTGTAAGGGAAAAATAAAACACAACCGTATAATTCAGAAAATTGATGGATTGGGAAATTTGCTCCATGTCGGGATTAACAATCTCCTCCAAGCCAACAAAAAAATCTCAAATTGAACATAAAAATTCAACGCTTATGTCACCCCAAACCTAGCTTTCAAACTGACAAAGTTTTTGATATGGGTAATACCTTAAGAACTATCATTGTCTCACAATTGTTGTGTATATGAGACTATTCAGAACACACATCAAATAATGATGTTAAAACAATAGAACAATTTTAGAAGATGAGTGTTAATGTGGAACAAAATCAGTTTGTCATAACAAGTCTTACAATTTTATGTAGACCCATTACATAATTTTTTACTTAAGATTAAGATTTAATATTACTAGTTAAACACCCATACTTATAAAATGAATTGAGACTTAAATGAAATAATATAAACAAATACCACATCATACACACAATGAACATGAGATGTATCATGGGAAAACCCAATACAAGAAAATCCCAACCAGAAGGTGATGACAATGCCTTGCTACTTTCTTCTTGGTTACGAAATGCAAATACAAATAAATTGAACTAACTATGGAGTTGCCTTGGGACATTATGCCTTGCATGGTTGCTATAAGATCTTATCTTCTACAATAACTATGGAGCAATAATCGCTACAATAAGAATGGAGCACTTCCCAATCTCAATGACGTAATATTTAACATGTCTTGATAGTCGTGTAGGGTTTTTGCATGTTTAAATGATCGACCATGGACAAGGCCCAAACATCTAAAAACTTCTTGAAAGTCCACACATGACTAGTTCCACATGTGTGAATAAAGGGAGTTGGATCGACATACACTTGGTGCCATCGTAGCCAATGGGATAAGTTAACTTGCAAAAGACATAACTTTCTCATACCAACTCTGATTGAGGTAATCTTTTCACTATTGGAAATCGCTTGTATGGGTAATATGTTAATAACCATCACTCTCTCATGATTGGTGTGTATATGAGATTATTCACAACACATACTAAATAATGATGTTAACACACTATCATAATTTTAGAAGATGAGAGTTAATGTGGAACGAAATTAGTTTGTCACAACAAATCTTACAAGTTTATGTAGACCAATGTTATGTATTTTTTTACTTGAGATTAAGATTTACTATTACTAACTTAACACACATAATTACGAAATGAATTGAGACTTAATGAAAAAATATAAACAAATATCCCATCATCCACATAATGAATATGAAAGAATATAAACAAATACCCCATCATCCACACAATGAACACGAGATGTACCCTAGGAAAACACAATACAAGAAAATCCCAACTTGAAGGTGACGACGATGCCCTGCTATTTTCTTCTTATTTATGAAATGCAAATACAAATAAATTGAACTTACCATGGAGTTGCCTTGGACATTATGCCCTACATGTTTGCTAGAGGATCTTCCACTTTCTTTGTTATGCTCCAATACCCCACTCCCTTGTTATGCTAAACTGTGGAACAATAATCAATATAATAAGAATGGAGCACTTTCCAATCCCAACAATGTAATATTTAACATGTCTTGATATTTGTGTAGGGCTTTTGCATTTCTCAATGATTGACCAGGGATATGGCCCAAACCTCTAGAATTTTCTTGAAAGTCCATAAATGACTAGTTCCACATGTGTGAATAACGAGAGTTGTCTCGACATCCACTGGGTGCCATAAGTTATGCCTTTCGTAAGTTAATGTGGAACAAAATCCCAACATAGGGACATGCATGTAGTTGACCCTCAAAGTAACAAAAACAATAATGAGTCCATGGTCACATGTGTAGGTTTGCTATTTCTTTAATGCACATAAATGTGAACAAAATACATTAAAATCGAAGCAAGACAACTAACCAACAAAATATATATTTATGGACAAGGCTTACCTTGAATCTAATAAACAAAATCCAACCTAAAACACTAAGAAACATTTCTAAATGGATATTGTCACTACTACATATGTACAGTGGTCAAAATCCCTGGAGTTCAACCAAGAGGCAGACACCCTTTCAAAGCAAGCTCTTATGCCCGATGAAGGTTATATATTTAATGAGCTTTGGGTGGATGCACATATTTCATCTACTTGCTAGTTGGAGATTTATCACTTGTAATTTTTATGTTCCGCTCTATTTTTGGGTTTTCCTTGGTTCCAGATATATCGACAAAATTTTAGTCATTTTGATCATCCATTAAGATTATACAGTTTTTGGGTCGTAGCTTTTATGTGCTACTTGTCCTTGGATCTGTCTCATTCTTGTGTAGTGTTTTACTCTTTAATGGTCTACCTTTAACATGTGGCATCACTCAATTCTCGATATATAATTTAATGTATATTTCATACCACATTTAATATATAGTATAGTTTTTTTTACATGACCAAAATCCCTTAAAAAAAACCTAAAATACATGATATGAATATTGAAATTTCACCATTCTAATAATATGAAAGAAAAACTTACTATAGTAAAATAAAAATACCCAAAATAGAACTTCAAAAAATACATTTCATTAAGTATTTTCACACTTCATAGAAATATAGACATATTAAATGTAAACGATATTTTTTATTCACACCCGAAGTCACAGAGAAAACACTAGTTTTTAACCCCACTCGAGGCCCAACCCTCTCGACTACTTTGTACATGACTCCGTGGGGAGTCAAAAGATTATGTAATGAAGAAAAAAGTCATGTTAGAGCACCTGAGTGGACCTATGGTTAAGAGCATGTGTTATCTCCAAGGAGGTCAGAAGTTCAAAACCGACAAGGGGTAGGGATGCTTATTAGCCCGTTGTGACAACACTAGAAGGGTAGACGACACATGGATAGGCGGTCCACCTCGGATTATCTAGAGTGGGCTCCGAGACATCTCGACCCCTATATATGTGGGCTCTGAGACATCTTGACCCCTATATATGTGGGCTCTGAGACGTCTCAGCCCCTGTATATCTGACTCGCGGGTTGTTGGATATATTGAAATTTACCATTAAAATAGAATGTAATCTAAAAGTTATTTTATTTATTTATTTTGGTTAATATCAAAATTGATATATACATTTTTTATCAAATTGCAATTTTTTAACATTAAAAATTGTATTTTGAATACTTATAGAGTAGACACCTTCAAATATTCTTAACAATTTTAATATTTTATATTTGCAATTCCATCTATTAAGATTGTATTGCAAAAAATTATCCAATAACATCACACAAAATATATTTTCCATTTTAAAACTTGGGCATCTTAAGTTTTTTAGATTTTATTTCAAACAACACTTTATTAAGCTAGAAAGTTGTTTAGAAGAAGCAGGCTGCACTGGCACATTCTTAGCTGGAATAGTCATCATCCTTCTTCTCTATGTTGGCGATATTGTTCTTCTCGCAAGGTGTCCATTTGATCTTGATAAGCAACTACGACTTCTTAAGGATTTATGCTCTACCATGGGTATGACTGTCAACACTGACAAAGCAAAAGTCATGATTATCAAATCCAAGAAGGACACTTATGCTAACTTTGTGTATGACAATAACAACTTGGAGAAAGTGTCTTCTTACAAATACATAGGAATTGATATTCATCACAAGCTCAACTGGAACTATAGCATTGAGAAAATGATTAATGGAGGGTGGAAAGATTACTTTGGTCTTGAAAATAATTGTAAAGCATCAAAACTTGTGATGTGGGATAAAAGGAAGTTTCTCTTTGAAACTTTAGTCACTCTTGTTATCTTGTATAGTTGTGAGGTTTGAGGTTGCAACATCTTTAGAGAATCTTGGAGAAAGATTGAGCTAATCCAGAAGCATTTTATAACGTATAACCTCAAAATTAAAAGCAATACACCATATCCTATTCTCCTTATAGAAGTGGGTCTTTCCCCTATCGAGAGCCTAGCTATGACTAGGCTCCTGTAGTACAAACACAAAATTAATAACATGGGAGACCATAGACTTCCTAAGCTAGCTTTTAATTCCAGCCAAAACCACCTAAGGCTCAAGCGAGGTTGGCACAAAGATACCAGGGCCTGGTTAAACCACTGGGAGATCGACGAAAAAATTGCATTGCAAAATATTAATAACATTACAAATATTTAGAGGCTAAAATAAAATTAAGATATTACAAGGAGGTCATCAACCCTACTCTAGAAGATCAAAAGTATCTCTTTGTTTTAACGAGTTCAAAGAAAAAAAAACTAATATAGCTAAGATAAGAACAAACTTTCATGAGCTCCATAGTGAAATAGGTCGTTGGACATTTCCTAAAACACTATGGGTGGAAAGGATTTGCCATCTCTGTGAGAATAGGGACATTGAAGATGAAAATCACTTCCTCTTAGACTGCCTTGCGTACACCCACATTAGATCCCATTTTCATAATCTTTGTTGTAATGTCGACCTTCCTAGCCTTTTAGCTTGTCAAAATTATAGTCAGCTTGGGACGCTTCTCACCAAGCTCTTTGAGCATAGGAATATAATTTTAAAAACAAACTAATTAATTGGTTGCTTTAGGTCGGATAGACCAAAGTTTGGTCTAAGTGGAAGTTAACCATCATCATCATCATATAACGGAAAAGTACTTTATTGCATCTAGAGAAGGGAGTTGCTTTATAAGATGATGTTAAAAAAAGTAATTAAAAACTTTAATGAGAGTTCACAAACTAAAAAGTAATTAAAAAATATCTAAATAAAAATTTAGAACCAAATAAAAAGTTATTAAAAAATCCATGTTGGCTCATAAAATAACATAACATAGATCCATATTAACTTTGATTCAATCTATCTTCGAGAGGGATGAAATTTCTTAAGGTGTAAATTTTTTATGAACATGTAAAAATAAAAAAATAATTACACCTCAAAATATTGTATCTCTCAAAATAAAAAATAAATAAAAACATAGATCCTTTTAAACATATTGAACATATGAGTTATGCCACTGTAGATTAGTTACTTCTACTGGAAACGAGTTGAATTACTTGACGACCCTTCAAGTACTAAAGCATTTAGTGTTAGAGCGCGAAGAGCCACTCACTAAATTCCGTACAGATATAAATAGAGAACAAATCTCTGCATGTAGTTTCAGTTTGGTGGAGGTAGCGGGCTTTGATCCTTGGACGTATTCACTCCAAAGTCTTACATCAAGAAAAGAAAACGAACGAGACACTGCAAGGCGAGGAAGCCGAAGAAGATGAGTATTTGGAACTACGTTGTGACTGCTCACAAGCCCACCAATGTGACTCATTCCTGCGTCGGAAACTTTACCAATACACACGATATCAATCTAATTATAGCGTATTATTCACTAAACCCTTTTTTTTTCTTTCATTTTTGCTTCTCTTTCGATTATTTTTGTTGTTTGATTTTTCAGTCTGCAAACCCTAGGTTTATTGGCTTTCAGCATCTCACTAATAACTGTATCAGTTGCTAGCGGCGTATTCAGTACTGTATGAAGCCACTCAATAAAAGAATATTGCAATATCTGTAAAACCCTAAAGGCAGATAGCGTTTGTCATATTAAACCCTAACTTCTACATTTTCACTGGCAACGACAAAATTTGTATTTTTCCCTGCACAAGCCTTGCTTCAATGTAAGCCAGTCTTTAAATGAAATATAAGAGCTGTGACCTTTAGTGATTTTTCGTGTTTGCAAAATATGTTTGACCGCGAGCATAAACCCTACGGTTCATTGATTTTTAACATAATCAGAAATTGTCGATTCATGGTCTTTGAATTGTTCGGGCTTTTGAAATCCTTTATTATGAATGTTTACGTAGACGTGGAAGCTATAGTGTTTGTAGCTCTGCAGCATTATCAGAATATACATTATATCAGGATGCTGGTATTAACAGCTTGACAGATTGTGAGAGTTATTTGGGAAGATTTTTATTTATTTATTCCCAAAGTGACTTATGTCACCTGACACCGGAACATAGCTGGCGCCCTGAGGATTAGCTAAAGTGCTCTATGTGTTTTTTTAAAGGACTCTCTTGATCTCCTTGGGGTTACGTGCTTGGAAGTTGGAACTCAGGCATAGGTGGTTTACCCCGGTTATCACCCATTGAAGGCATAGGTGGTTTACCCTGGTTATCACCCATTGATGGCAGTGAAGTCTTTGGGGTTTACTGTGAAAAATTATATGTAGATTTTTTATTCCAAAAGATACCAAAACAGTTAATCATTACATCAAAGAAGCCATGAAAACCAGCGATTCAACATTTCTCTCTTCGTGATTGAAAAGAGCGATGCTTTGCCCTTTCGCTTTTATAGTACTGTCCATTCCTGCTCCTGTCTTGTGATTGGTTCTGGATGGCTGCATTGCAGCTGGCTGGTTTACATTGCCGTTTGCTGTAGTATGATTACAACTTTCCTGTTCCCAGTTTTCAGTGAACTGATGGTGCCGAGTTTTCTTTTACCTTTACTTCTTTTGCGATGGACTCTGGGATGCTTTCTGATTGCTCTAAATGTGGAGTCCCCGACCAAGCTTTTCAAGCCGTCTCGTGCGATTAGGCAAGGAAATCTGCTCTCACCTCTTCTCTTTATCCTAATGGCGGAGGGACTGAGCAAACTCATCCAAACCCAGGCAAGAGGAGGAGAAATCAGGGGTCTATCCCTCCATGAAGGTATGGAAAAACAAACTCACCAGCAATTCGTGGATGACACGATGCTTATGGGGCACCCTTCAGTCCAAGAAGCCCGCGCTTTCAAAAAGAGTTTACCGCTCTTTGCAAACGCATCTGGGTTGACAGTCAATGCTGAGAAATCACAGGTATTTTTCTTAAACACATCACCCATCATCCAACGGAATATTGTTAGGATATTATTGGGTTTCACCAGGGGATCCTTCCCATCCAAGTATCTTGGTGTTCCTTTGGGGTTGGGAACCATCAAGAGCGCATCATGGCAGGATCTAATGGATAGGATCAAGGGCAGACTCTCAAGCTGGGTTCTGAGGCCCCTGAACTTGCCACGCAGGTTGGTCTTGGTCAAATCGATCCTCTAAGCTATGCCGGTTTATCTTTTCTCTGTTTTATCAGCCCCAAAGTCCGTCATTAAGGAGATAAGGAGTATTCAGCGAAATTTCCTATGGGCAAGCCGCGAAGCTAAAGCCAAGTTCTCTCTGGTTAGCTGGGATAAGATATGATCCCCGAAAGAAAGAGGCGGTCTGGGTTTTCGCGATCTTGAAGTCATGGGTGAAATCCACGGGGCCAAAATCTGGTGGAGGTGTTGTAACTATACGCAGGAACCATGGGCTAAGCTCTGGCACATTAAGTATGCTAGGGACAGACCCAGGGCCCACCTGATACGATTCAATGAGGAACCAGCGGGATGGCACATTTGGACGAAGGCTCTGGCGGGACGCAAGATCATTCAAGAGCATAACTTCTGGGAGATCAAGGCAGGGAACGACGCTAGCTTTTGGCACGACTTGTGGAACCAGCTTCCCAAACTTGGGAATGACCCTCGCTGGCAGTACATATAGGCTAGAGGGATCGAGGAAGGCAAGATCAAGGTACACCACTACTGGGAAGAAGGAGCCTAGGGGGATCAGCGACGATGGATGATTTCGGACAGGGGAGACGAGTGGATGACCTTCGTTCCTTCAAGAATGAACTCCAGGAACGATGCATTCTGCACAAAGATGGGGAAGATAATCTTCGATGGGTATACACTCAAAAAGGATCCTTTAGCATAAAAGAAGCCTACGATATTCGAATAAGGAGTCAGGATGGGGAGGATGAAATTTGGACAAAGATCTGGACGACCAATCCCTGGCCAAAGATTGCCACCTTCTGTTGGCTGGTAGTCAAGCGCAGGATCTTAACTGGGGAAAACTTGAGACGTAGAGGAATCCATGGTCCCTCACAGTGTGCCCTCTGCTTTTGCCAAGAGGAGAGTATGAACCATCTGCTCGATACTTGTTCCTTTACTGCGGAACTTTGGGATAGGGGTCCTCAGGCCTTTAGAAGGAGCAATCAATGTTGAGGGGATCCGGGCCAAACTTTGAGGGACTGAAATCCCAAAGCGTTTAAAAATCGCATCTTTCGAACTTTGTGGCAAGCCTTTCTGGGTATCGTCATGTGGGTGGTCTGGAAGTAGCGAAATGGGTGAATATTTCGGGGAAAGTAGCAAACGCCTGAGGAGGTATGGAAGATTCTGGCAACGAACCTCGTGGAAACCATACGCAACATGCAATGGAATGAGGAAGATAAAGAGTTCACAGGACCAGAAATGATAATTGCGGATGGATGGGGGCTGGACAAAGGAACTCTGGATGGTCTGCGACGAAAAGTCAAAAGTTGCAGAGTCTTTAGCCCTAATTCATGTGCCCCCCCTCCACGCCTGGTACGGGAGAATGTGATCACTGGACTTGGGAGATCACGAGTTTGTATAGAACTGTTAAGCCACCCATTGTTCTCTTCTTTATTAATACTGATAAGGCTGCATGGCTTCTCATCCGCTTTCTGTGGAATGAGTCCGTTGGCCTGGTTGTGATTTGGTGTGGTGAGCGATTGTGGGATTCTCAGAGTGGTTCAGTGAGGAATTGGGAGGCGAAGTGTAAGATGGCGCCTCCTCGGGGTAGTCACGGGAAGACGAATGTGAGCGAAGCTTCGGCTTTGAGCCTTGACAAAGGAAAGGGAGTGGCTAGGAGGGGCAAAGCTACTGCTACTCGGGCTCAACTTCACGCCTAGGTGACCGTTGAGTTTTTCAAAGACCGCATCTTGTTGATTGCCCGCAAAGCTACGGAGAGAATGGAAAAGGACCTATGGGAGCAAGTGAAAGCCATGCCAATCGAAGAAGTTCGCCAGGAAGTTGAAGACTGGGTTGTGGACCCTGGCTCTACGGCTGGAAGGGTGTCAGCCCACGATCGTCTGATCATCCTATATTGGGTAATAATGAACCTAGTAACGCATGTCTCGCTTAACCTGGAGGCTAGGAAGGAAGAGGTAGCGACAAAGAAAGAAGGGGTTGAGGAATCTGCAAGGGCCTTAGAAGGACCACAACGAGGACTGTCGACTGATGCATCGAAAGGTTGATCAAATCGCCTCTCGCGTGGGAATTGCCCTCAACCGCCCGGGGATGGAACAACAGCTTGGAGGAGGTCCTAGCTGGAAGGTTTGTGGTTGGGGTGTGGAGAGAGCTGGCGGCGGGTACCCTCAGGGTGCGGAGGATCCGGTGCAGACCGCTAGTTTCCCACGTTATGATTCTCTTCCTTAATTCTGGAAACTGTCTCTGCTACACTTTTGGTTTTTTGTATGCAAGATAGTCTGCCAATGTGAGTAGCTGTGGTTTGGTTTAATAGCCGGATTACTACTAGTTGTGATGCTCTTAATGCTGGGATTGAGCTCTGTATCTTTGGGGCTCTCCCTCTTTTGGGGAAAGAAGGATTTTTGGGGTTGAAGACTGTAAAAGCTGTTTAAGCTGGGGTTTGGCTCTGATATGCTGTGGCCTATGTTTTGGGTGTCTCTGTACTCGTTAATTTCACAGTAATACAATCATCTTTTATTTTTGCAAAAAAAAAAATTCTTCTTGAACATAATTTGGACCCAAGAAACCTCTGGTTTTCATTACCTTCTCCCAGGGTGAAAATCCCTTGTCCAGGGGCCCTTTTCATAATATGGGCTCTATCCGAGGGCTCAAGGAATTCCAGGATGAAAATCCCTTGTCCAAAGATCCAAAGAAACTGCTGATTTTAATTAGTTTTTCGACAACAAAAGAGATCTTTGATTGAGGACCATTAGTTAATAAATTTGCAAATTAATCTCTTATCCATCAAATAGTAATATTCTTCTTGAACATAATTTGGATTTAAAGAAACCACTGGTTTTCGTGAGTTACTCCTCAACAAAAGGGAGTGTACTGTTTGAGCTATGCCCATTATGAATGGTCAAAGGGAAAGAATCCCCTACAGAAGTAGAGGAGGCCTTGAACCCTTTGCAAAAGATGGTTTGAGTCTCTCTGCCCGAAATGTTTGAGACCCTACAGTAAGCCACTGAGATGGGCAAATCCACAATGATATTCAATGACAGAAATTCTCAATCTCTCACATAATCTACAATTTGTGAAGAGAAGTAGAGAAACAAATCTCCACACATCAAGGGGACCACAGACTAGTAGAGTTTTAGATACCTAGATCTGGGACAGGTAATCTCTAACATCAAGGGGACCACAGACTAGTAGAGTTTTAGATACCTAGATCTGGGACAGGTAATCTATAACATCTAACATCTAACATCTAGCTAGGGTATATAGCCAGAGTGCTAGATACCTAGATCTGAGACATGATACTTAGAGCAAGCCGTAGTCAGGAATAAAATCTTGGTGAACAAAAGCTGGAAGAACATTGGTCTTGGAAAGAAATATTTGCCAAAAACTAATGTGATTTCTGTGGTTCAAGAATGAATCGGTTCGTCATTTACATAAATATGGGTGCTTAAGCTCTCTGGTTGAATGAATTCGTCAGGGGTAGATTTGGACTGCTCATCTATTCGACATTTCTGGTAAAAAATCTGTGTCCATATTATTCAGCAGCCAGCTGTATATGCATCCAGGTGGAAAGTTGGAAACCACCATATAAAAGATTCGTAGATCAATCAAGAAGAGAATGTGGAGAAAGACCTTGGCGGTTAGGGTAAGACCCTAGCTGTGCTGTGTGAAGAATATATATATACATATCACAATCAAACTTATTTGTAACACCAATATCACTATGCTCTCCTCCCTCCTGCAACTTATACATTCTGAATACTGTATTGGCTGGTGTGACAATTACAAATGACCCCTCAAGAGGATCAATATCCCCAAAAGCGATGAGCTATAGGATTGGTGTATTAATATTCAAGTATTGATACTTGGAAATCAATCGACAAATGCTGAGGCAGGGGACGTTACCTGTTGGTTAATGTTGGGACACAGGGCCATAATTAGGGTACGTATCATTTAGGACACATGACACATGGCTTAAAAGTTAAGTGTCCTGTGATTTAGTCCCCATCATTTTTATTTAATTCTTAAACATTTTGGGTGAACACTTTATTTTCAGCTGTTTAAACTTTATGCTGAAGACGGGTGAAGTGTTTACCTGAAACGTTGGGAATAAAAAATGATCTCTCATAAAATACATTATCTTTGTACATGATTGTTTTATTAATTCCAGTTTAGATGCATAAAAAGATGAAGTAGTTTCAGACATTTTATCTCTATGTTAAAATCCTAGCTTTTGATGCCTTGTAGTATTATTAAAATGTGTATTTGTCTGTTTATTGTTTGCAGCATTTTCAAAGTGTGCATTATGCTTGGAGGGCAACTGGATTGTTTGGTGTTTTGAAATGTTGTTTTTGAATGTTGTGCAGAAAATGTACGAGAATAGAGATTCATATTCTTGCCCCACAGGGTCTACAGGTATGTAATGTTTCCCAAAATTTATCATTTCAGATGGGATTATGTAAGAAATGGGATTGATGCTAAAGATCATCCCTCTTTCCCACCATAGTTGGGTATCTATGTGATTGAAACCAATATCTTGTCAGTGGATGATTGTTAAAAACAAGGTTGCATATTAGGAAAAAAATGAAAAGCAATAGTGGCAAAAGCTATGATTTAGGAGTGTAATGGTCATTAATCTATCAAATAGAACTTTCAAAAGACTAGGGAGAAACAGTCTCTTCAATGAGTTTACTTCCAACATAATTTGCAATCTTTCAGATACAGGGTAAAGCATTGACTACAGCCCAAATAAAGGTAAACAGACAAATGAACGGAGGAAAAAGATCAGACTTTGCATTTTAATTATTTTTCTAGTTTCTTTGCTACATGTTTTCAAGCTATTAAGTTACATTGTACAACAATGAACAGGGTGTGAAAGTATTGCTAGTTTACAGAATGGGGTATCCTCAATTGCTGGATGTCCCTGGCAAATGGTTGGCTATTTATGCCAATCCACAGGAAAATTGCTTCCCATCAGAACCTCTTCCTTAGCACTAGGCCCTGTCCTAAAGATTTGTGGGTGGGATTTGCTAATGGATGGTCACGAAGTCAATCTTCATACATTTTAGGTAACCCATAGTACAGAGTCCAAAACTGTTCGTCAGTCATTATGTGCCTATGGTCTTTGGCTGAAATGATTCTATGATATGATCTAATTGGCTGAAACGACTTTATGGTATGATCTATGCATTAGATGTCTATATAGAGACACAAGTTTACTTTTTATTACAGGAAAAGTATATATTTTTTAGAATTACTGGATTAAGCATTGATATTTATTGCCAAAGTGACAAATCAAAATAGCGGAGAAATAACCACAATAGTGGAGGATGGGAAAAACTATTTTCCTTGCTTTTAGTACCACCTCTGTCCCCTACCAACATAGCCCTTTGTGACAGACAGGGCTTGATTAGCTCATACAAGTACAGAACGATTTACAAAATTATTGCGAAATGGCCATTTATCATGGTAGTCAACATATATACAAAATGTTTACTATTGAATAAAAGGGGCTACAGGAACTAAGATATTGGAGAATTCAAGACAGGTCACAGATGTCAATGGTATTCCCCTTGAGCTGTTTACTTGTTCCTTATGTTGTTTGTTTTGTCTAATGGAGTGGCATTGCCGTTGGAATCATTTCTGCTTGGAGAATGGAATAATTTGCAAAGCCTTGTTGTTCATCCCAAATGGCTTTGGATGCTTGCACAAGATTTTATCACAAAGGAATTCCTTCACCCCGGATTTTAATATTTTCACAAAGTTACCTTTGTCTTTCATTTCTTTTTTAATCTTAAATTATCACCTCTACCTGGTCCTTACATTAGCAAGCTCCCCTAACTTCTTTGCCAAGCAGATGGTGGGTTGTAGAATATCCATAATAGCTGTGTACATCTCTGTTGAGACTTGGTGACTGTGCCACCCAATGTGCTATAGACACATTCCTTTTGTTTTACAAATGCAGATACACTTTGGCATGACTTTGTGGGGTCCTAGTCCTTTATATCTATTCGGTCTTGTCCTGCTGATTGTTGCTTCACATAGTGAAAGCTTTAATTCTTCTCAGTGTTTCTCTGCATATTGACATCTAGTCTTTTATTAACTCCATTTATATCTCCAAATCCTTACAATCTTGCCATGAAAAGCAGAGAGAAAGAGAGTTGTTTCTGCAGTAAAATCTTACATACCATTAACCATGCATCAAGGGTTATCTATCTCTTGGGGCATGAAATGAAGTCCACCATGAAATTGAATTTCGTAGTTATACGAGATTCAATCTTCAGAGGTTACAGGTGGGATATATCTTCAGAGATTGGTCAGGTTCTGCTTATCCTTTAGAATCTGAATTTACCTTGCCGTTATTTTCTATATGCTTTATGTTTGTTGGTCTTTGCCATAACCCTTAGAATTTTTATTTGTCACCTTGATAGCTTCTTGTTATAATCTTCATTGTAGCTTATATGAGATTTTTTGAACCCATAGAGGTAGACCCTGCTTTTGCTTGCGTGATAAAAGCTTTTACGAGTTATGCTCTTTTATGGTAAACATTTAAGACCAATTGTTTTGTTTATGTTAAGTTCAAGAACATGTTCCAGGGCAGTCACCTGTATTTAGAAAGTGTTTAATCTTTCATTGCTAAATAGATCCTGAGTGCTTACTAAAGCTGCAAAAAATCAACTATTTGCATAGCAATCATTGCTTGGTAAGTATTCACTGTTATGGTCTCTTGAAGAATTTTATTTCATTTTAATATTTATACTCTGTATAATATGGCGTAAACAAATGCGATCTCAACTGTGGCGTATTAGTCATAGACTCATAGATGTTAATAATTAGTATTTTTTCGTTTTAACATTGTCTGTTTAGTTGAAAACTTAATTTCTTGAAAAAGTTATGTGCATTGTTTCACTGTTTATAAGATGTTACTTAATAC
>LPNX010356798.1:115469-215632 GCA_001517045.1 Pseudotsuga menziesii | reverse complement strand
GTGTTCATCTATCTGTTGGTTTAAAGATCTTAGTTTTGTTTAAAGAGGAAGAAAAGTAAAAGAACAGTAAACACTTTGCTCGAATATATATAAGCTTGAAAAACTAACAATACTGACCCTCCTATTGCTTTGGAGTTTAATGCTTTCAACCCAAGGCAGTACTTGTAATGTTCAAAACAATGTTTCTGAAGCTCTATATGGTTAAGGTTGTTTGGCGATGCATGAAAACCCCCACATGTTTGCTCTTTTGCAGCCAATGCTAGATGTACCAATCTATGGGCGAATCGCAACACTTGAGCTTTTCCGACCTCATGTAAGTGAATCTCTGCTATTAGTTATCATTTCAGTGTCATCTAGGCAGGTTTTTTGAGCAACAACTTAAAGAGAAATTGACACTCACATAATACATGACCAGGGGGAGACACAGGATTATCTTTTTATTTCCACAGAGAGATATAAGTTTTGTGTTCTTCAGTGGGACACGGAGTCGGGTGAGCTTATTACAAGGTATCTTTGGTATATCCATGTAATCATTAATGCATTGCACCGACTTGACTAGTACGTTTCAGTCTGCATGTCCATGATTTGTTTACATATTAATATATTCTTCAGGATATTTCAGTTTGTACTTTAATATCCAAGAGCAGAATTTTAATTTTTAAATCATGTACATGTGTCCATATTCCCATTCAATGTAGCTTTTGATTAATTTATAATTTGATTGATATTGCATTCTGTGGTGTATGAGATGATATAGAATTAATTAAGGAATCTGAAAAGAAGACATTGAAATCTGGCTACCCTGATAATGTTTTGTTAAAACATGCAGTTTAATGTTTACAGGACCATAAATTCAAATGCTTGCATGCACTTATTTTCTCCCTTTTATCAAATGATTGACATTTGATAAAAGTCTGCATTGGACGACCCCCTTGGTATAATAAGTAGATTGTTCTAAGTCAAAATCAATATCCCAAGCTATATTTCACCTAATTTGTAATTTTCATGTTTGCATGATGACAAGCACCTTGTTGCCAATTTTGAAAAATATAAATTTGTAGAAAAGTGGCCTGGTCATGAATTTTAATATAAAATCAATTTAAAACTTAAAATCTATTCCAAACTTCAAAGTATCCTAAATGAACTTAAATGAGTGTCACATAGACCAATCAGGATAAATTTTGGACGTTGTTCATTCTTCATTCCTGTTGAACTGAATTTTTTTCATAGGCTGTATGTATGAGAATCTTAGAAGGCTTGTCTAGATAAGACTTTGAAGATGCTTATCTCCAGTTTAATGGATTTGGGTACTTACACTGTGCAATATGATTTATAGATGGTAGCTCTTTGTATTAGTATACCTCAAAGTATCCAAAATGAAGTTAAACAAATGTCACATACACCGATCAGGATAAATTATGAAAGTTTTCATTCATTCCTGATGAACTGAATCTTTCATAGGTTGTATATCTGAGAATGTAGAAATTTTGCGTTTTACTGTTTGCTGGTTTATGTCAACATTTCGTGGTTTTCACCTACAGCCGGTTTTGCATTGGCTGTAGGTTACTTATGAAATTTTTCTGAACAATTAAACACACAGTAAAAATGCACTAACACGCTGAAAAACACATTTAACAATCACACCATAAAATGATAGACTCAGAGATTTTTGGCCAAAACAAGCCCTGGAAAAACCCCCACGGGGAAAACCAGTTAGAGAGAGAGAGAGTTTTATTATGCTTCAGGATAAAAAATCAGACATTAATTTTTACAGTAAAAAATCAAACTTATCTCAACCCAGAAATTTGACCAGCAGACTTTCACGGTTTCCAAGCTTTTGCTGCCTCGATTTCTGTGCAAACCTTCTCGGTAAATGTGCCAAAAATATCAGCAAATTCCAGCCATTGAAAACTGTGCCAAACTACTCAGAATCCGTACTGTACGGACAGCAATTAATGCTGCTGTATGGCCTCGAATTTTGTGCCCAAACTGTCCTCGAAAATCGTGCAGAAACCGTACTATACGGTCTGCAATAAATGCACCGTACAGCTCCTCAAAAAATGTGCCTGCAATAAATGAGGCCGTACCCTTCTCGATTCCTGTGCACAATAAATGCTGGCCGTACTTCTCTGTCTCCAAATGTGTGCCTGCAATAAACGTGCCGTACCTTCACCTCGAAACTTGTGCCAACAATTTATCTCCTTGATTTTTGTGCCCACTGAAAATCTCTTCCAGTTCTGTTTTGGAATTCGTGCCCTTCTCTCTTCTTCTCAGCTCTCTTCTCTTCTTCTCCACTCAAAAATGAAAAGTGAAGTGAAATGCCTTCCTCAACCCTTTTTTGTCTAAACCCTAAGTGGGAATCTAATCCAACGGTGGAGAAAGATCCAATCCAATGGCTAAGATTCAATGAGAGTAAAAATCACATTTATTTAAATCACTTAAATAAATTTACTCACCCACTTAAATTTATTAAAAAGTGACTTTAACTTTATGAAGTCTCATTAAATAGCTTTTAATGTGAGGGTCACCTTTTCCCGTTTTCTAAGTGACTTAGGCAAAAAGTCACTTAGGGAACAAATTCCTAGGTACAAAAACTAACAGAGAATCTTAGAAGGCCATGTCAACAGATCAATGCATTTAGGCACATACACTGCACAATTTAAATGCTCACATGCACTGCACAATTCAAATGCTCACATGCATTTATTTTCCCCCTTTTATCAAGATTGGCATTTGATAAAAGTCTGCAGTGGACAATCTCCTTGGTATAATAAGTAGATTGTTCCAACTCAAAATCAATATCCCAAGCTATATTTCTCCTAATTTGTACATTTCATGTTTGCATGATGAGAAGCACCTTATTGCCAATTTTGAAAAATATTAATTTGTAGAAAAGTGGCCTAGTCATGAATTTTAATATAAAATCAATTAAAATTCTATTCCAAACTTCAAAGTATCCTAAATGAACTTAAACAAGTGTCACATAGACCAATCAGGATAAATTTTGGAAGTTGTTCATTCTTCATCCCTGATGAACTGAATCTCTGTCAAAGGCTTTATGTCTGAGAAGCTTAGAAGGCTTGTCTAGATAAGGCTTTGAAGATGCTTATCTACAGTTTAATGGGTTTGGGTTCTTACACTGTACAATATGATTTATAGATGGTAGTTCTTTGTATTAGTATACTTCGAAGTATCCCGAATGAATTTAAATCAATGTCACATATACCAATCAGGATAAATTTTTTAAGTTTTCATTCATTCCTGATGAACTGAGTCTTCAATTTGATTTATAGATGGTAGCCACTCTTATTAGTTCACTTCAAAGTATCCCTCCCAATTGAAGTTAAACCAGTGTCACATAGACCAATCAGGATAAATTTTGAAATTTGTTCTTTTTTCATTCATGATGAACCAAGTCCTTTTCATAAGCTGTATATAGGAGAAGCTTAGAAGGTCATGTTGAGATGTTTATCTCAGATTAATGGATTTATGCTGCACAATACGATCGATAGATAGTAGCTCTGATTAGTATACTCAGGAGATGATAACAATTCCTTGGTAAAATAAACTATGATTCTGTGGAGATGATAGCCGTTCTTCTCAACTTGCATCCAATTTTACATTATAGCTCATGAGCTTATTATTTACACTATTTTTGCTCAGTGAGGGCAACTGGAAGAAAATCATTCCTTGAAAAAAATTCCAACGTGTATTTTCAGTATAGATTGTGATAGAAGCTAGCAATTTAAGTATTGGATGCTGAAAATGAGGATCTTTTATCTAGTAGCCAAATCTTGATTCTTGGCTCCTTAAATGCAGGGCGATGGGAGATGTTTCAGATCGTATTGGGCGTCCTACAGACAATGGACAGGTATCTTTGTTTTCAAAGGCTCCGCTGAGTCCATTTTGTAATGATTAAGGTATCTTTGTTTTCAAAGGCTCCATTGAGTCCATTTTGTAATGATTATTTTTATTAAGTACTGTGCCTACATTTGCGGGATTTTTTTTGTTGCAAAACCATAATAATATCATTGGGCTTATGCGCCAAATCTGGTGTGTTGTGGGTTTCATATGCAAAATATGGCATGTTGCATAGGGTTAAGACCTAAACAGTTACCTTTACCATTTACTATTTGTCAAGCTTCATTGCATCTATTTTTGGAGAAGGTACCTGATTAATGATTTACCTGGTAAAGACATATATTGTGTATGATCTATGATGATGGGACTTGGTGCCTGCTGTTGGTATGTTGTGGAGGTTTGTTCTCCCAAAGACTTTATTTGTGTGTTAGGGTTGACATGTCTATGACTATACCACTCTAATATATTGCCTTTGTGATCTTATGAGATTGTGAGGGCATTGCTAGACATGAGATTTTGTCAGTTTTACATCAAGGTGCATGCTAGGACCTTTGGTTTAGGTGTAATATGATGAGAGTTGAGACCAGTGAGAAAGTTGGCAAGTTTATTCATTTGTTTATTTAGGGGCTTGAAATATTTGTATTAATACAATCTTTAATTGGACACAAGCTAAGCCATCTTGTTGCTGATTTTTTCAAACTCTTATACAATGAATTCAGAAAAAGTATGCCAGTGCAAAATAAAATGACAGAATTTGCATTTAAGTTTGTCTTGCTTGAGTCCTGCAGAATATCTGCTTGTCAACTATGTGTAGGAGATTGGATAGATTTTATGGGACACCGGCATGATCTGGGTCTTGGCATTTAAAGTTGTGGTGAATCTCACTTGTAACAAGGTTTAGATTAATTCATGGGGTTCAGTCTTTTGGCAAAACAAAGTCCAATTCTGAAATGACTTTTTAGCATCCGAATTCACTGTACTTTGCAAATTCAGTCAACTGTCCTTTAAATTTGCTAAAATTCACACCTTTTTTTCCAATAAAAATTGGGCACCCTGCTGACTACTGATGCAACTATAAAGTGTTCGTTAAATTTGAGTTTATTTCACATATGAAAAAGACAACACATTTTAGGGTTAATTTAAACATAGTGACATATATCGGTGATATATCACCCATATCACGAGTCATTCCCCTTGGCGATTTATTGCCACTAAAAAATTGTGACATTTACGACATTTTGAATATATCGCGATAGCCGATATATTGAATGTGTCGCGGTATATTGGGATATATCGCGATATTTTGGAAAATATTGCCCTGCTTAAAAAATTGCATGGAATTTTGGAAATAAATCCATGGGTTAAGTTTTTGGCAGTGTTATTAAAACCAGAGATATTACATTCTTAAAGTAATACATGGTAATATTAAATTCTTAAAGTAAAACTGACATTTTATATCCTTTTACTTAAATTTTTAACATTACCATTAATTGTTTCAGGATGTTTGAGAGTAGTTCCAATCTCATCGGACTTCATATGCAAAAAGTAGAACTTTAGATCCTATTCAAAATTCAACAGATTTAGTAGTTTTCAGGATTTCAAGATTGCAACAATTCCACTAGATTTTATTAAGTGTGAGGGTATGGGATTGACATTTAATTAAGCACTTCAACCCCTCTATGTACCTTGATGTTAGCGTCACGATGTTAGTGGCATTGACTGTTGAAATCTTTTATCACGACCTTAATAAAAATGTACCCTTCACTCATTAAGCATGGAAAGTTTCATCAAAATTGTAGAGTGTTGACTAATGTCATTGGAGGATCAACTTTGATATTTGAGGTAGAGGCAAGGGCTAGAGCCTAGAGGAGGGGGGCATAGGGTGCTATTGATGAATAGGATCCCAATATAGGCAATAATTTTAATGATATGCAGTTATGGGAGGAGATAACTCACATTGGTTTCCATCTCATCCCCATTACCTTCCACCATAGCCCGAGTAGTTGGAGCTTCCTATTTGATGCCTAACTCATCCAATGCACCTACAGGACCCCCTACTACTTCCAGAGGAAGAGTCGTGCCCCTTACCTATAAAAGGGGTAGAGGGGATCAATGATTCCTATTATTTTTCATTGTACTATGTAGTATCTAGATGCCTCATGAGTCATGATGATTCATCTCTTGAGAGGCATTTATTTTGATAATTTGATGTGATTTTCTATCATTCCATCAGGAACATATTTAAGTATTTTCAGTTTATAGTTGATATCATATATGTGATTATGATTCACTAGTTGACATCTTATGCATCTTATATATTAGTTGTATTTTCATATTTATGTGGAGATGTGTTTATTTGATGTTGGTGCTTTAGATGTTAACAAATTTTGAAAAAAAAGTTTATTTTGTATTTTTTTTAATGTTTTACGACATTTTCTGATATTTTCGCTGTTGTTGCTGATAAGTTTCATTCCGGACCCTCGACTATGTATTCTTCGACATGATATATGTAACTATGGATTTAAATATTCAAATATTCAATAGTAACAACATTTTTTTCTAGCCCATACTCCATCGCGCTGTTGTTTAGTCGCTACTTGGAGCAGTTGTTGTGACAATGACCTAGGTTTAAATCCCTGTGGGTATGCCCCCTCTTGTGTGGGGTCTGCCAGATGTGGCCATTGGTATTGATGTAGCCTTAAGGAAAATTATTGAGACTACAAAATTGGAAATACGTCATTCTTTGCTTATTTGCGGGAGTGGGATGAGTTATTTCCAAGTTTACTGTCTGTCAAAAGATTGGTTCCCTTCAAAACATTTATGACCTTTTGGCTGGCGTAAAAATACTTTTTATGCTTGAAATCAATGTCACAAAAGTCACTGAAAAATTGGATAGTTATTGATTTTTTGATTGTTCAATCACCAAGCAAGCACTTGCCCACCAAGATCACAAGTTTCTGAAAAATTCATGTTTTTTAAAATTATTTGATTTTTAAAAAAATAGTTTTTTATTGAAAGGATCGCTTCAAGGGCTTAATTTTGCCTGTATACCCTGAAAAAGTTAGTCATATTGTTCACACTGACTGCATTTATTTACCACCAACATGATGAAGAATTTGATGCATTGGTGAGTCCATTGATGGGGCTTGTAACAAGGTGAAATGCGAGGGGTCTGCAATTTAGAAGGCCAGCTTGTAAGGATTACTTGTAGAGATGTCTAGCCTTGTAAAGATGTCTACCTAATACCTCAATGGCAATCACTTGTAGCTCTGGAAGAAGCTAAGCACAATAAAAAAGGAAAAGGAGTTTTGTTAGGAATAGTGTTATTGGTAGATGTTTCTTGTGGGTTGACATGCCCTTTAGCATTGACAAGAACAATAAATTCGACTAGGTAGTGTTATTAGAACCAGATCGGAACCAACAAAATCGACTGCTTCAATTGGTTTTGGGGCCATACCGGTTTGGTTCAGTGTTTCAGACCGGAAAAGGTTGGTCCAATATAATTGGCTGCTTCAATTGGTTTTGGGGCCCTACTGGTCTGGTTCAGTGTTTCAGACCAGAAAAGGTTGGTCCTGTATGGAACCAACCTTGAAGGATCAATCTGGTCAGTTCTGTACAGTGCGATTATGGACCAACACAAGTCAAAACAAAAACTTACTTAAACTACAAGCACAATACCAAAACCCTAGGGCCCTACTAAAGCTATTTAAAGAGGATTTGAACGATGGATGGCTAGCACTACCTTTAGGGCCAAGAAAAACAAGCCTAAATCCCATTGTAGAGTCTAGTATGTTGAAATTTGGGTTAGGTTAGGGTTTGAGGTAGAAAAATAAAAAGTTGTACTTTAATGCATAAGAATCATTTTCCATATGTCATCTTTCCAAACTTGCTATTTGGCTGCCTCCTCATAAGAGGATGATTCTGAATCAGTGACATGGCTCATGCTGGTGCACCCTTGAAGCCTTTCAATAGGCTTCTCAACAAGATTAATTGAAGGCTTCTTGGCCTTCTCCCTCTGCTTTTTTGAGTGAGATGCCTCGTAGAATTCCATGTTTGAGTCACTGGAAGAAACCCTGGAGTGATGGAAGATCCCATCTCTACTTTCCTCTTTTGCAATCACACTTTGCTCGGGATTGAAGAGCATAGTTGGCTCCTTGATCTCTGAATTCTAATAGGGGCATAGGGCTTTAATAACAGGTCCTGAAACCTTTTAGAGGTCACCTTCATGGAATCCAAACACAATGGCTAAGCTCATATTTCCTCCCTTAGGCCATACCAAAGCCTTTCCTTCTGAGAAGGTTACAAAAACCCCTTGTCTTCTAAAACTGTCATTGATAGATCATTATTCTTTAATCTAGGAACATACAAAATTTCTCAACCCTAATCAATGTACCTGAATCAAGCTAAATGGCAGTTGAACCAACTCCTTTAATTGCATAGGTACTTCCATCTCTTAGTTCTACTTTCTTATTGAACTTCTTGGCCTTGTAAATTGCAAGGGCCTTCTTGAATTCATTCATATGCTTGGTGGCTCCACTATCTATCCACCAGGAATCTGATAAGTTGGAGATGGAACCTGAGAGTGCTGAAGCCAAGTAGAATTTTTTTCTTTGATCTTTATTCTTGGCCTCGACCCTTGATTTCTTTTGCTGTTCTTCTTCTGTAGCAGCTGAAGCATGATGCTTATTTCTATGCCAATTCTTGTTAGGTGGTTTCTTACAATCTCTTGCGTTATGACCAAGCTAGCTACAGTTATAACACCTAACCTTTGATTTTTGAAAATGCTTACCTTGAGGTCCCTTACCATTGTCCTTGTGCTAAAGGAATCTTTGTCCTTTGTCTTGGCAGCTAGAGCATGATCCTTTTCAGTTGGAGGCCCATATCTACTTTGGATCTTACCTTCTTCTTCTAAACAATCATGCCATAAGCTATCAAAGCTTGGTTGGACCTCTCTTCCATTTAGTGCTGCCAAAAATGTCTCCTAATTCGCAAGAAGACCATTGAATACTGTCTGCACCAAATCATCATCTATTTACTTTATCTCCAATGGCCATGAGTTGATCTCTTATCTGAGAGATCTTGGAGAAGAAGGTGACAATTGTCTCATCCTTAAGTGTAATTTGTAGTAGATGCAGTTAATGCCCCACCTACTTCCTGATGTTGTTGAGGGCTTCAAACATTTCTTGAGTTATTACATGATTTGAAGTATTTTTATGGTTTAAAAATGTTGAAGCATTGCTTTTAACTGATTTCCACGACCATAGTCACAAAGGTTGCTTGTGGTTCTTTAATGGGTTTCTATCATTGGCATAAGCTTAAGCTTTTCAAGATTGAGATCATTTCTCCAAACGGCGTGTTCAATGAATTCATGGAGTGAGAAGGTTTTGACCGTAGTGCGATGGAGATGGCATATAGGGGCATTCTAGTTCTTTTGGTTGGAAAGAGGATTTGTTTGCCAAAAGATTAACTTACTCCTTTTTAGAGCTCTTGAATTCTTATCAGATTTTTTTGATTTTTTGTGAGTTTTAAAACTTATTGACATATTGCGTTTTTGAGGTCCAAGCTTATGCTTGTCGATGTTTTTTGATATTTTCAATAAGTTTTTTTTCGAGCCCTTGACGATATGTTCCTCAAAACTATATTTGCAATATTGGTATATATGTAGTGTTGCATATCCGCTAAGTCAACTTGCAAACTTGGAAAGTAAACTTTCAAATAAATTCACTCTTTTGAGTTTAGTTTAACTTAGACTTTTTAGTTTGGGTATACAAACAATCACTCTCTCCATGTATCCACATAAAGGATTTTAAGAAAATGAAGTAATGTATTCCAATGGTTTTCTATCAATTGTTGGTGTACTTTTTGTTGTTGTTGTTGATAGTGATTAACATGGTATCGACGCCATAAGAGAGGTGGATGTTGAAGTGCATGAAGAGTTGTTTCGGTGTGGGCATATTGACAAAGAATCACGACAAAGGTTCTTGAATGGCATGAATCAAACAATCATGCATACACTGAGAGATGAGGAGTGAGCCCAAGCTTGGGCATAGTTGGGCTTGGATTATGTGAACCCAAAATTTGGTGCAATGTTATGATGAAACCAGTGTTATCGGAACCAAACTAGAACCGGCAAAACCGGCCGGTCTGACTGGTTTACAGGGTTTGGCCGGTCCGGTCAGCAAGAAAAAATCATAAAACCGGATTTTTTTCCAAACTGGGTACAGAACCGGTTAAAACCAGCCGAACCGGTCAAAACTGGCTGGTTTGGACTGGGGACTCACGAAACTCAATTTAAAAAAAAAACCCAGAAAATAGAACTTTGCTGATGTACTTTGGAGCCTCTTTGTTAATGTACTTTGGTTCAGAACCTTAGAGATGTATTCCACTAGGTGCTATTTTGGATATTTGCACCCATATTTGCTATATATATGAGAAACTTTGCATATTTCTGTATTAATGGATTGGATTCATATGTATGCACATGAATATATATGTTTTTTACAAAATATGAATATTTTATGTACTTTTTAGTCAGCCGGTTTTTCGCTGGTTTCGTTCCGGTTCACATTTTGGGCTTCGCCGGTTCGATGACCGGTCCGGTTCAGATAACATTGGATGAAACTTGAAATATTTTTTGAAATTGTTAGTTGGCAGTGTAACAACACAGTTTGTGCATAACAAAAGAGGCTATGAAGAAGGTAGAAGAGACATTGTAACAAAATTCGGGAAGAGGCTTGATAGAGGGTATAAGAGGCTCGTGCATGAGCATGCATAATGTTACGACTCAAACTAGCAGTCTTTTAAAAGTAGACTAAATGCACTCTGTGCTAGTGATGGTAAGGATATGGGAGGAGCCAGACCCAATGCCACCACAACCTAACGAAACATCTTCAACTAACTCCTAAACCTAGGGGAGAGTCCCTAACCTAGGAAGGACACTTGCAGACACCAACACACCTGCAAATACCTTTCTACAAGCCTTATGGTTGTGAGATCAATGCCTTATATGGAGTTAACAATGGATAATGAAGACACATGAATCATATAAAGGATTTAATTCGATGTACTAATTATTATCAATAAATATCACAACTTTTAATGCAACTACACAACTCCCAAGAGAGTTATTAATGCTTTTATCTCACACACTGTATGACACCTAAACCAAGAGAGTTATTAATGCTTTTATCTCACACACTGTATGACACCTAGATCTGGTACTAGGGTAACTTGACCAAGGGTAGCTAATCCTTGGAGAAACACACCAAGCCCATAGATTAAGGGTCAAAGTGCCACACACATGCCTAGACCCAGTCTAGGGCTTACAGTGTCTTCATTCTCCAAGAGAATGGATACTCAGAGCTAAGCTGAGTCTACCAGTCCCAGACTGGTCTATATCGTGGTCTCGGACCAGATGTCTACTCAACACAACGTTGAGTCTACTCAGGGCAGATCTGAGTTTATATCATGGTCCTAGACTAGATATCTACCATTCAACAAAATGGTCACTCAACACTGGGTTGAGTCTTCACTGTGGTCCTAGACCAGGCAGTCCCATTCTCCGAAGAGAAGGGCTCTCGATGCTGCTAAAAAAATCAACATGAGCAAGCGAGAGATCTATTAGTAAGGGCAAGCGGTAGGAGCAGTTATATATCTGTATATATATTTGTTGTTGTAGTAGCCTTATTAGTGCATTGTGTTGCTAAAAAGGATTATTGGAAGAAAGCATTCAAGGAGGGTGAGGGTAAAATTGTCTTTACAATGAAGCAGGACAAAATATTGCAAGCCATGGGAGTTTAGGTTGGCTGGTGGAAATGCAAAATGAATTTAAGGAGTGTTGAAGTAAATACTACATTCATCATTGTAAATACTTCATTAGTAAATACAACATTCATCGTTGTGCAATAATGCAATGTAAATCAAAATCTAATAGGTTCAAATGCGATGCTTGCATTAGTTTGGAATTTCACAGTAGAACACTCAATATAGCTTTAAAAGGCTTTGGAAACATTACTACACTTTTCCTACACTTTCTCATTTATTTTGTTAAAAGTTTAAAATGCATCAATCACACAATTAGGAGGTAGGGGAAATTCTTGGTTGTTCCAAAATGGAACTATCTTTTGGCAATTCTGAAGAAAGTGAAACATGTTCAACTTGTCTTGCTTGCATTCATGTGATGCCCATACAATATTCGATTAAATTCATCATGATTATTAAGGTATGTGAGAGATTCCTTTGGACATGTAGGAAATATTTGAACAATTAGATGAAAAGCACTTGTATTTGCTTTTTCCTTTATTACAACTTTGTGATGGGCCAACATCAAAATGCTTTCATTATTTCATTTAATGGTTTTGTGAAATATTTCTAATGGCTGGTTTCTTTTAGAGGTCTACTATCTTATGCCAAATATGATTGTGCTTTCTTTTGATCTTAATGGAGCATTTTAATTTGGGTGAAAATGTTATTTAAGAGTTGATTTCATATCCTTCTAATAAATTGTTTTTTGATTTTGGGTAGATTGGTATCATTGATCCAGATTGTAGGCTTATTGGACTTCACCTATATGATGGTTTGTTCAAGGTATGTATTAGATATTGCTTTAGTTTTTCTAGTGCCTTTTGGTAGATGCATTATCACTTCATTCATGTGATATATTTTGAAAGGAACCTTTTGTTTTCTAGCCGGACAATCATTTTTTATTATTATTTATTTTCCTTTCAAAAAAATCTTTATATTCTTGTATATACATTGTACTGTCCTAAAGGACCGAAAAAGCCTTATAAAAAAATATCAGTCCTGTCAAAAACCTATCAATGTCTGAGATACAAACTTCCAAAACTTGGGTATCCTCTAGGATGCCTTCACATTTAAGAACCATTCATTCATATTTCAACAGAAAATCAAAACATACTGAGCCAGAGTTTAGGACCGTTATCCTTAAATACATTGTTGAAAAGTACTTCAAACCACTTAGTTATCCTTCTCTGTACTCTAACTCTACTAGAGTAGCCCACGGTAAAGTAAGTTCTTGTTTCGATAAATCATTTGCTAATGCATTGAGCTCCCTGTATATATGTGTGAAAGAAAACCATTCAAAAGAAGATATTTTATCATTTATATGAGGTTCATGATAGGTTTTAACCCCACAGTTTTAATGCTGCTTTTCTTGTTTCCCAATCAATAACAATCTTGGAATCACCTAACACTTGTAGTTTCTTGCATCCCTTCTGTTGTACACATTTAATTAGTATCCAAAGGGCATGTAGCTTGGCTTTGTTGTTCGATCCTTAACCCTCTGCATACTTTAAATGAAAGCTGTGTAAAGTGTAAACTTTTAAGGAATAGTATTGCTCTTACCCTGTATTTAGCTTGGATGCCCTTGGATTGCCATATTGAAATAGCCCCATGGAATTTCCAGGTCCACGGTAGGCATCAGAATGGATCTTGTTTTCTTTTCTTTCATGCTCATCTGATGCTCCTATGCTGTCTTGGCTACAAGATTGGCCACGAAGGTTGGTGGCATTCTTTTCTCTTGGAAAAACATTTGATTTCATGCCCACCAAATCAAATACACATACAGACTAGGCATTGCCTTATAGCTTGCCACATATTTTTCTTGTAACCATACCTGCACACAATCCTCCAAAGTATCCTTATTCCACAGGGTTTTTGGCTTCAAGACATCACATACCTCCCTCCTTGGAATACATGCACCACACAAAAAGATGTAGCACTGTTTGTAATTATTGTTTACATAATATGCATCTTCTGGGACCTACCCAATCTCGTTTCAATCCATTATCTCATGTCAATATTTTATTGGCAAGTGACAGTCAACAGGATATTAGCTTTCAAGGGATTGGTCAGCTTACATACTACTTCCCACCACCACTTCATATCCACCTGAATACCTTCTTCCATTTTTGCTGTGAATCCTAACTTCATGGTATAGTTTTCTGTAGCTTGGACTTTGGTCTAACAAAGTCTATCTTCCTCATCAGTTAGTCTAATGGCTCCTTGGGATAAGATCTTCACATCTCGTGTCCATTCCTCTGGTTGTAGACCTTCCAAACCCAGATCTTTTGTTGTCTTCCAACCCTATGCCCAAACATTGTTTACATTTTATATTCCTGCATCTCTTAATGTAATATTCCTACAGAGTAGATCAATTCTAATAATCCATAGAACAATTTGATATCCCCTTTAATCACTATCCATGAACCCTCCCATATACCTACTTTCCTCTTGTCTCCTACCTTTCAGGCTGTCTAGTTTCCTATTAGAGGAAAGGCTTCTACCATAGCCTTCCAAACAATAGAATTGTCATGTCTTTTTTCTCACTTCACTGAAGCAAGCCTCCATTGATCTCCCTTTTAAGTATTTCTATTTCATCACCCTTCCCCAAAGGGCTTCATTATAGATGATCCTCCACAAACTCTTTGCTGCGAAGGTTTTACTAAAAGTGTAAATGTTTTTTAGGCCCCGACAACCAGGCCCTTTTGGTACTGCCACCCCTAACCATTTTACCAAGGGAATCTCCTTGTTGCATGTTCAGAAAAAGCTGAACACTTTACTTATCTTATTTAGGATTCCTTTGAGGAGTTTGGCTATGGTCATCCATTATACTGGTAGGCTTTTTTAAAAATTGATTTTATCAGGACTAGTCTCCCACCTTGAGAGGGCCATCTGAAATCCCTACCTTCAATCCTTTTGTACTATCAAAGCCCATCGTCAAAATTATATTTATTTGGATTTGGGATGAACCCAAGGTATTTTACCCCTTGCTTCAGATCGTGAATATTTATTGCAAGAAGTTCACCTATCTGTCTTTGTACAACTTTTGAGAGACCATTTGCCGCTAGAGTCGACTTATTCATTATGGTAAAAAATTTCGTTTATTTTTTGATCTCTTAAACAATACCATATTTAAAATTAAAAATGCGATCAACAAAAAGTAAGTGAGAAATTGTCACCAAGGGATATATCCGAAACCCTCTCAAGGCCCCTTGCTCCCTTGTTTCGTTCATCAACAAACTAAGACCTTCATCCACCAAAGGGAACAAGAAATGGGACAAGGGGTACACCTGTCAAAGACATCTAGTGGCCTTGAGGAATCAAGATGGAGGTCCATTGTTTAAGATTGCAAAAGACATTGATCTTTGACAACCCATAACCATACAAGCCCAAGTAAAATTCCACAGAGTGTCCATCTGGACCTTGGCTCTTTCCTTTCTTAAAAGAGCTTAAGCCATTCGGGGTCTCTTCATTGGTAACCAAGTGCAACTATCACATGTTTTCTCGTATATGCCTACCCTTTGGTTATTTGAATAGATCTTCAAATGAAGTCTACCTGCTTCTCCTTTTTCCTTAAAAGGATTTAACCATCTCCCCATTCAGAAGTTTCACTTTCCAAATGGTGTTTATTTGCTTCCTATAAGGGTTCTTGCTGCTCCTCCGAAAAGGTGTCGGAATAGTTTTCTTCAAATACATACCTAATCCGCAACTTTACTTAAGCTCCGTTTGAGACTTTGCATTGTAGATCCTAGCCCATCATTTAATCGCTTCCTGTATTTTTTGGATGTTATCAACAAATTGTTTCATTGTAGAATCCCCCTATCAAGCATCACATGTCTTTTGTTAGCAACAATCAAGTCCTTGTAATCCTCCTCAAGAAGTCACTTCAGTGAACAAGGAGGATCCTGGTCCTCTATATCCAACTATAATAGGATTGGAAGGTGATCAGATAAGCCCGTTGACCCAACCCAGGATTTTAAAATGTATTTTCCTCCAAGCCTATCTTCTGATGGAAGGAATTTGTCCAATCTTTTGGAGGTAGCCTCTAATCCCTTTTTGGCATTCCTCCAAGTTGGGACTCAGATTATAGGTTCTAGGTCGCTCAACTAATTATATTTGAACATATGGTTAAAAAAGTCTCCTAGAGCGTCTTGTTGAGCATTATCATTCCAAATTTCTTTGAGTGAAACAATTATATTTAAGTCTCCCCCATAATTACTTTGACACCCCTTAGGGTATCAGAGCCTGCCATATTTTCCTAAGCCCTTCTTTTTCAAATAGGGGTTGTATAAATTTACCACATTCAATACGCAATCCAACTCCTTTTCCACAAGTTCTACCTCGATCCTTGAATTTACATATGAAGAAGAGAAGGCATCAAAATTTGTTCCCGAACCAGTAACCGAACCACCTGAGTGTCCCTTCGCATCTATGGTGCAGAAAGACCTATCCTTCAGCCAAGGACAAAATTTCAATTGCTTTCCTTGAGCACATTGCTTCTTGTATTAAATGACATCAAGTTTATAGATCATAAACAATGTTTTGATGGCTAATTGTTTGTGCGCACCCCCACCCCCCTTGTATTGAAAGAGAGAACAATCTTTTTTTACCTTAGGCTACGCTTTCCTTGCTCTAAGGAACCTCTCTATGGTTGATTGCTTCTCTTCCTTGATTTTCCATTTTGCAATCAAAATATGTGATTTCCTTTCGGTAGTAGGTTCCATCCAGGGCTAGGCCATCTTCGAGACCTTCTTCCTCCATCAAGCTAAACATTCTTGAACTCCTGTCATAGTCCACTTTTAGCATATTGTTTCCCTTTGTTTTTATGGAAGCACTGTCTTGAAGTGGTGGGTTTTGAAGTTCCTTGAATAGAATCCACACCATTGTGGGGTGATTCCACCCTTCCCTACAGGAACAATATGCAGATGATAAAGTAGGTATGGCTTTAAGGGTTTTGTCATATCCCTAACCATCCCAACCCATTCTGCAACACTTGTCATTTTGAACTTTAGCCAAGGCATAGTCTTTTTCAAGTTTGGGAATTGTCAACAAATGCATTTCGTTCGCAGCCATTGCCATCCTACCATCCAAACTATTCATGTTTCAGAACGTGGAATGAGGAGATGCTTACCTTTCAATTTCTGAGTTGAGTTTGCTATTCGAATTATTATCTTTGAAGGTTCGACTATGATTGAGATCCTGTATTGCATCGTTGTGTCTTCTTATGTTAATTGGATTGACAATTAAATATACTAGGCTTGTGTTTTCATATTGATCAGGGTGGTATTAAGGATAACGAGGTAATGCTTTTGTTTTATTTATGTTATGGACAGGTTATACCATTTGACAACAAGGGACAACTTAAAGAAGCTTTCAACATTAGGTACGGTATTAATTGTTACTTATGACTATGCTTCATGTTATGTATTGTCTTGATGATCATTTATGACGTTGCTCAAGTTTTTTCCTTTAGTTAGATATCATTTTTTGTTTCTTCTTGTTTAAATGAATAAATTACAACACAAAATAATATAAATGATTTTTATATGCAAAAATATAATAGTCAAGTAGTCTATTTTATTTTAATTTTAATTTTATTTTTATAAAATTTTAAATTTCTCCGTATGGAATGAATCAAGGAAAACCCTTCAATTGCTTTCCCTCATTTTGGGGATGGTACTCACAGTAAATTGTTCGGGCATAATTTTGGCAACCTAACCTTGCGGGGACATTGAAGCAATGTTCATAGAGGCAACCAACTTGGGGATGTGACAATATGAAATCCTACTTGCAATTCATAGCATTGAACCACTTGAGCTAACCACCAGGCTATAAAGTCAAGTAGTCTTTTATGTTTAAAATGGTTTTTATTTTACCTTAGTTGGATCAACTCTGTAGTTTTGAGATTAAGCTTGGGTAAAGTACTTCAAAAGTTTCCATTTTTTTCTTGAACAGTCATACCACAAAGTAGAATTTGTTTAGATATTTAAAGACCTATAAATAGGGGGACATTTTTGTCTAATAATTATTGCCTTGTAATTATGTCACCATTAGTTTTGATGGTAGCTATCATTTATGACATATTGATTCGGAATTTTTCATTTACTTGGATATTATTACTTGTTTGCTCCTTGTTTAAATGAATAAAAATAGTAATACAAAATTTAATAGGATGTTGGACATACAAAATTAACATATTCTAGTACTCTTTTATGATGTAAAATGATTAAAATATTTATTATTAGGTTCCTTTTAATTGGATCAACTCCTAAGTTCATTATTATTTAATTTTGATAATAAACTTGGGCAAGATAGAGCAATATTGTATTTCTTATACAATAAAAACAATATTTGGGGATCTAATAAGAGGCCATTAAATAGGTAGTTTCACAAAACATTTGGGCATATACAGCCATTTCATTTCGGCATATCAAACATATTTGTCAAAAGTGTTGTTGACTTCTTATATCTTAAGATACAAGGACAAAATTTATGGTTGAAATGTATCGGAAATTGCAAACACAATAGTAGAAATTCTGGGGAAAATTGTATGGTCATTATGTGTTCCAAAAGATACGATTCACATACATATCCTCAATGAGAGTGATTGTTTCATGTTTCTCAACATCTACTTATCAAATGATTTAATTAATGTTAAATTAAGACAATCTCACTTTATAGTGTGACTTTGTTATTAATCGACATTCCTTATTTAAATTCCCAAGTTACCAAGTATCACCACTATTACATTTCTACTTTATCACCCTTCCACAATGGTCATAGTGGACACATGAGACAACCATGTATCCCAAGACATAAACAACTTATTTTGACCAACCAAGTTGCAGACATTATTGATGGCCTAAATTTGAGAATATGGTTTACAACTTGCCATTTTGCTGTAAACATTTAAGCATCGTGTACCTCTCTTTGATATTGCCACAATGGAAGAGGTAAAGCTGGCTGTAGAACGTGCATCTAACATTGTTGATATCAAGTTGTTGACCATTTGACAATCTATGGACTCAATACTTGGATCATAGTCAATTACTGCTGAAAATCTCATTGTTTCTACCTTCGATGTAGAGTCTGGTTTGTCCAATATGCACAACTATTCTACACCTAGGTAACACAACACATGGATGTACAAAACCCTAGGGATTTCCTACCATGCCTTATAATTAGCCTAACTTGTGACCTCTAGATGAACTTCACTATTTACTTTCATTTTGCAATTCCACTAGTGAAACTAAACTCTCATGGCTAGCATTATTTTATCTTGCTTTGTTTTGGAAGCATATTTTCCTTGACCCTCCTTGAGGAGTTTCTTCCATGCATCCTTTCCAACATCACAATGTTCAAATGCCTACTACACTAATAAATAAACAAAAATAACTTCACTCCTCTTGCTTACCTTTTGTCATGGGTATCACACTTTCGCACATCCTCCAAGGTGTTGTATTATTTAGGAGCGTTTATGAAGGGACTAAGTGTGCATGAAAGCACACAATAGAGTAATTCCTAGATAGAGTTGAGAACCCTTGAAAGAGGAAGCGTGCAGAAGGAATGCATAATCGAAGAGAGCATGATAGAAAATCGTGCTACTCACATGTGTGTTTTTGGCACGTAAGGAAAAGTATGCATCACATGCACATGTTAGTGAGCAACATGACAGGAGAGGAGTTCCAAGGCTCATCAAGGGAATGTTTAGGGGTATGAAGAATCTAGGTGCACAGGAGGTTAGGTGTTGTGCTGACGATACATAAATGAGAAGAACATAACAAATGATGCACCAGGGATGGAATATGACAATGTGGATTGATGAAAGGTTATGGTCAATGTAACTAAAGCATCGTGTGTGGAAGATGAAGTGCTAGGTGTAAAAGGATTGAAGACTATTAAGATTATTATGGTGTAGGCTAGAATGGCGAAATGTTGTAGGGTGTTACAAGAGTGAATTGTGAAGACGATGAAGAGTCATGTAAAAGCAAGAATAATAGGAGGTTCCCAAAGAAGATCGAGATGTTTAGTTAAGTAGTAAGCCAATCCTATTGTAGATAAGAGGAGATAAAACTATTTTATTAATGTCTAACAAATGACCACAAAATTAGGTCAATGGGACTAAAAGAGTACAACCAGTGTAATACATAGTGGGAATGCATAAGCAATGATGTTAACATTAGAAAATATCTAAGTTCGATTCGGGTTCGAATTTTCTGATGAGGTTCGTATGAGGTTCGACAATATAAATATATTTAAATTTTAAATATTTTATAAAATAAACCGATCCAATATATTTTTATATTCTTCAAATAATAAATAACAGTTAATACATTTACATTTTTGTAATACCTCAAATACTGATATTCTACTGTTTTCTATTCTAGGGCTTGCTTATAGCCCCAGGGTTTACAATAATATTGAATAAAAACTTGCATGCAAGGTGCCGGGAAAATGGCCCTAGATTATACAGAGCCAAGGTGCCGGGAAAATGGCCCTAGATTATACAGAGCCAAGGTGCCGGGAAAATGGCCCTAGATTATATAAAGGGTTGGCTCTGTAGAACTTACCTCATCCGAACCTCATCCAAAAAATCAAACTCGAATCGAACCTAAAGGTCGTCGAACTCGAATTCAAATCCGAACCTTGTGACATAGATTGTAGTAAAAGGGCCTTCACTCCCTTTGTTCGAGCCAACCCTTTTTCGTGCTGGATGTAGGCCTAGCCTCCATGTAGGTCTTCATCAACAGAGCCAACCCTTTTTCATGTTGGATGTAGTACCTTGCCTCTGCAAGGATTTCCACTACAAAGCCAACCCTTTTTCATGTTGGGTGTAGTACCTTGCCTTTGTAAGGATTTCCACTACAGAGCCAACCCTTTTTCATTCTGGGTGCAGTACCTTGCCTTTGCCGAACCTCATCCAAAAAATCAAACTCGAATCGAACCTAAAGGTCGCCGAACTCGAATTCAAATCCGAACCTTGTGACATAGATTGTAGTAAAAGGGCCTTCACTCCCTTTGTTCGAGCCCATTCAACCCAAAGCAAGATGTGTCCCCTTTACCTCAAGACCATAGATGACCATGGGTTGGATGGTCACAAAAGGTGCATCTTGGTCATGATTTGCTAGAAGTGACTTTGTCAACATTGTGTATCTAGAAGGGCAAGGTAGCATATCCCTTGTTGTGTCGACGTTGAAAAACATGTCTCAAGTGGAATTCAGGCCTTGAATAGCAAAACCCCAAATATGTTGTGGTGATCTATACGAGGTGGCACAAAACATAGAGAGTCAACCAAGAACCATTAAAGGGCACTAAGGCATTGACTGTAAATTTGTACTTGTATCTTGCTTTTAGTTTAGAATGACTTGTATTTTTGTGACTGTGAATGTTTCTTTTATTTTCGTAGAATTTGTTCTAGTTTGTGGAGCCAAGGGTTGTGATAATTTTTTTGTGAAAGTAGGATGAGAAGATAAAACTTTGGCCTTGTGGTGTGATTTGAATGTATCATTTGTTTTTACTCAGATTAGAGGGAGGATTGAAAATCTGGGAGAGAACAAAGTGGAAATGATTAGAGAAGATGATTTTTTTCTATGAAAGTTATAGTTTGCAGAAATCACTAGAAGAGGAGGTAGAAAAAACGTGAAGAAGGAATTGCAAGAGTGATATATAAGAGGTGGCACAAAAACATAGAGTTAACCAAGAACCATTAAAGGGCATTAAGGCATTGACTGTAAATTTGTACTTGTATCTTGATTTTGCTTTAGAATGACTTGTATTTTTTGTGACTGTATATATTGGTTATTTGGTGTGTCTATGAATGTTTCTTTTATTTTCGTGGAATTTGTTCTAGTTTGTGGGAGCCAAGGGTTGTGATAATTTTTTGTGAAAGTAGAATGAGAAGATAAAACTTTGGTCTTGTGGCGTGATTTGAATGTATCGTTTGTTATTACTCAGATTAGAGGGAGGATTGAAAATCTGGGAGAGAACAAAGTGGAAATGATTAGAGAAGATGATTTTTGTCTATGAAAGTTATAGTTTGCAGAAACCACTAAAAGAGGAGGTAGAAAAGACGTGAAGAAGGAATTGCAAGAGTTGAAGAAGACAATTGAGGAGTTGGAAACCAAATAAAGTGGAGAGTCCCTTTGTTAGTGGCTTTGAACCAAAACTAAAAGAGGAAGATGGTAGTGAACATGAAGGATATGTTATAACACAATATATGAGATTCTCGACAGATAAAAGGTGAAGGAGAGTTGGAGTTTCGTAATATGAGGAGAGGTTGAAGGCAGGGGTATTGAGTGTTTGGTTAGGTGAGATGGATATATAATTTTGAGTTCAAGAAAGTTAAAGAACTTGAGTACAAATTTTGTGAGTATCAATGTGGAATGGACAACCCGCTTTTTGGTGGCATTTTTTTGTAGCGAAAGCAATTTTGAAATGGTAGGAGAAGATTTGAAGTTCGAGGAAAATGGTTGTGAGTATGTGCGAGAAATTCTTGTTGATAAATTACTAGCAAACTTTGTTAAGGTATATGCAAAACTTGAGAGTTGAGACATATATTAGTGTTGAATAGTAAAGAAAGGAGTTTTATAAAATTTCCTAGAGTTGGACATCAAGTGGATGAATCCTAATGTGTCTTCAAGGTAACTGAACTGTTTCAAGCTTGCAATTTAGGATGAAATAAGTTTACCTAAGATGGACTTAGGTTGAAGAAGCGTTCTAAGCTCTATCTAGCATTAAGTGTAGAATAAAGAATAGAGCACAATGCCAATAGAAAGAACATTGGTGAAAAATTGGTGTTTGTGGTGGAATAGATGGTAGTTCCACACAAAATGTGGAAGATACATGTGAAGAGATGTAAGATATGATAAGACAAGATAATTTTATTTATGTCCAACAAACGAACACAATACTAGTTGGTGGGATTCATAAGTATAACTAGTGCAAACACCTAGTGGGAGTGCCAAAATTAACTTTTATCACCAAACTTCAAGGAGAAACAGAAGTTAAGGAGTTAGCCACAAAAATAATACAAGTAAACCATGCCGAACTTCAAATAAAAAGATATGGACGCCAAAGCATGTCACAACAAGAAGTAGAAGTAGAAACATAATGAGGGGAGGAAAATGAAGAAGATATCTTTATAGAGTTCTTCATCACAAATAAGGGGTTGTTGCGTTGTTTAAAATTTAAAAATCTATTCCAGGGAGAAATTTGGAATGTGGTGTGTTATTGGATGAACTAGCAAGGCTGGTCACCGATAAGCAATACAAGGAGAGAGTGACCACTGTCACCTTAGCCACTCTTCCAAAACTTCTTTGGAGAGTCTGAACCTCCTAGGGGAGAGCCCTAATTGCAAGTCTGTAGGAACACTTAGACACCAAATTGTAACTTCTTTGTAAAATGTTAATGACCAATGCCTTTAGGGAGTCAATTTGAAAAATATAGATGAATATGAATAGTGATAACATGCATTATATAAAAGCTTAACATAAATAAATCCCAAGCATTCAGATCACTAGCTTAAAGTAATCAATCATTCATGTACTAACTAACTTTGTACGCACAAAGTTAGTGTGCGGAAACAAATATTGTATTCAATATGTAACAATGCAACGATGAAAAAATGTAATGGTATTCAATATTTAACAACAATATATATTATCAAAAATCATCTATATATGAACATCAGTCACCTTCCAAAATGCTTGTCAGTTGGCAATTGGACTGTCCATGCATAACAAAGATAAATATAATGCACGTTTACAAATGAAGTCTAAAATAATATCATGAGAAAATTCCTATAGCTGTACAAATATTAATTATCATTGATTTAACCTTTAAATAACTATTTGCTTGTTATGTGTAGTTGTCAACACTGTTCATGGGGTGAAAAGGGAGGGTTGCAATAAATTACAGACCCTGTATAGGGTTTCAAAAGACAAACAGTTGGCTGTGACACGCACTGAAAGGGCTGTCCCCTAGTTGGTTTTGTCCTGGGACAGACCCTAAAGTATAAGATTGAGGATGATTGAGGGTTAGAAGGATCCCCAAAGAGGTTGTAGGATGAGGTCGTGGGATGATATGGAGGAAGGAGGGCAGGTTCGAGGTAGAAAGGTAGGTAGACAAAGGTATGAGAGGGAGAATAAGGGAAGGTCGAGGCCTGGATGGGGTGGCGGAGGTAGGATGAGGCCCAAGAAGATTAGGTCGAGCGCTATAGCAGCCCAAGGCAACATGCCCGTGGGTGAAGGATAGGGAAGAAGAGGAAATGTGAAGGGTGGAAAAGGAGGAGAAAGGTGGTCGCTAGGGCAAATCAAGAAAATTATTTAGGGTTTCCAATAAAAATGCAGCCTAAACTAGCTTGAATCTACCATGCAAATGCAAGATTTTGAAGGGTGAGATGTTTGGGACAAGGGTTTAAAGGCCTTATCTTAACCCTATGGTATTCAAGGATGTGACCAACCTTCCTTTGAGAAGCTTGTCTTAGGTTTGGCAACAAAACTAAAGACTTGAGGCTCTAACCCTAGAAGGACTCCTATAATGGACGTACTTTTGTGAACCAAGGTGACTAAAGGCTGAAAAATGACCTAGCCAAGACAAATGCAGCTCTAATGGCTACCATTCAACCCATGAACATGCATCATTCATCAACACTAAACAAAGAGAGATTAAGAAAACCCCTAGATACCTCCTTGTGTAAGTGTTTAGCCAACAAATCAAAGCATCACCTTTAGCAAGAGCATAGAACCATGAAACTTCAAGAAATTGCCATCCAAACCCAAAAAATCATCTTCCTCAAGAGTTGCACATCACTTCCAAAGAGCCCTAGTTGGATAAAAGAGTAACATAATATTTGATCCCACTTGTCTTATGTTTAAAGGAAGTGTGGAGAGGCTTATTTATAGCCTTCGCACAGTCAGTTTACAAAAATAACTTGGCCGACATGCGTTTAAAATTTCAATTTGAAATTATAAAATGTCCACTTAAAATTATAACAAAAATAATATAAAATAATCAAGTCTATGGGTAACTTGTGGCATTTCCCCTAGAGTTTGCCCAAAAATGACTAAAATGGCTAAAAATTAGCAAATCACTCTGAACGAAAGGCTGGAGTGTGCATGGGGGAGAGCATCATTCCCCATCTAACCCAAGAGTGCTGATAAACCCTCAACGCCCCCCTAAAATGGCAATACAGTTTAATGAAGGAGGTGACATCATCATTTGAAGAGGACCAAAGAAGAGGGGCGCTGTGCTGAAAGGGGACCAGAATAGATGGTTGAGGTGACCACGAAGAGAGGCAAAGGCCTCAAAGCTGAGATATTGTCATTGAAGTAGTATATAGAGGACGGGGTTATGTGACCCAGTGACCTACACCTACGAGCCTCAGACCCCAACCCCAGGGTTAAAGAACCCCAACAAAGGGCAATCAACAGTCCCATTAAGCTATAGTACTCCTAAAGGAAGGACCAAAGGGTCTTGCCATAACCATTCCTTTAAAAGTGATGGCAATGTCCATGTCCTAGCCTTGAAGAAAAAAAAGACCCCATCTATTGGGCAATCAATTGAATGTGCGCTGGTACAAGTGCATCACAACAAGGTGTTAGGTTTTGTGATCCTTAAATGGGAGCCAAAGATCTGCTATAACTCTCCTAGCACTTGAGGTTGTTGGGAAGAATATGGTGATGTATCTTCAAGTACTGGAGATAATGAAGGTTGAGTAGTTGAATTGGGATTTTAATGTACCCTACTTGAGGCTCTTGTTTGATCCAATTTGTCAACTGCATGTGTAGAAGAAATGGGGTCTTACCAATATAGCCATTGATGTCAAATGGGACTATGCATGTCATCTTCTGCTAAGGTTGAGGGGAGAGAAGGAAGTGATTAGACAAATAGGGTGTGTTTAGGGTGGACCCTATAGAATTTTCATTATGAAACCCAATACTTTTCTTAGGAAAAATGGTTAGACACCTTTGTTATGGTTATTAGAAGAAAATAATGAGGGATCCTCCTTGTGGAGACAATAGAAGATTCCTTTGATCTCATTATTTATAGGGAAATGAAAGATAAGAGTCGTTCATCGCAAAGAAGGGGTGGTTAGATTGTTTAAAATTTGTGTTGCATGGGTACTTGTGTTGGGGGGTCTAGTTTACAAACCTTTACTGAGTACTTGGGTACTTGAAATGTACATACCGAGTCGTACCTAGCTGTATCCAAATCAGATCTCACGTACCTAGGACATCATTCATGAAATTCGAGTACTTCCACTCATTTCGGTACATTGTACCTCGTGTTTAGGTACGTCGAGGGTATAGTTGTCGGTCAAGTTTGGTCAATCAACCGATTATCGGGTCGATTTGCAATGTTTAAAACAAATAAGTGGGCCCTTACCAAAACACAGGTCCCAAACATTAAGTTTTATCCTTTCATTGTGGCGCCTCACCATTTCAATGTTCAGTGCTCACAACTTTCTTTTTTATGTCTAGAAATGCCATTAGACAAATTTTGAATGTAGTATGACAATGAAGTTTAAATTCATGGATTCATGGACATATAATATTTTATTTTATTAATTATATAACTTCCAGTCTGCCACTTGGTATCTACTATGATTCTATGATTTATCAAATTTATTATTTTATGTTTCAAATTTTTGATGTGAATGTTCATACGAGTCATTGAATTTAGAAATATGCATGTATGATGTGACTCTGACATGTTATATATGTTGGGCTATTATCACTCATAACTTAGGATAAAATATTTCATCATTATTTGATTAAACTCCTACCCACTACCTGGATAGTTGGCATCCACTTGCACTTTAAAGTCAACACTTGCCATCTATACCCCTGGAATGCTTTATTTCTGATTCTAGGTTGATCTTGACCACTTTATTGACTCCCAGAATCAGTAACTGTGCTTTTCTGCAGATTCTGCCTTATTTTGCTTTTATCCAGCTTTTCTGTGGATAAGGTAAAGCTAGTTAACTACGAAACTTGTATCTTTTGTTGCCAACCCATCGTCCATAATTTTCTCTCCATTTTCCAGGATTAACATGTTTTTCCATCACTCTTGACAACTCACTCATGCTTTTGTTAATTCGTGAGGTCCTTGACTGATTTGGGAAGTGCTTTAGCCAGCTATGGGGGTTTGTCATATTTGGCAAGTCTACCTTTCTGAGCTCTATGAGTTTTCTACATACAACTCGATTTTACCTATGAGGGATGTACTATTTATGTATATTATTATTCATCATTATCTATGTTGCACGCGGACCTGTCCCCCCTAAAATTTCACCCGTTCCGGCGTTCCGGGGACTTTGGAACTCCTCGGAAACGTCCCCAAATGGTAGGGGACTCCATTGGGGACTTGGGGGCTTTTTCGCCGTACCCTAAACGTACCCCAAAAAATAGGGGACTTTTCGGGGACATCCCCGAAGTCCCTAGACCAATCAGGGACTCGCACGCGTCCCCTTTCTTATACATTAAAAAAAAGTTAAATTTTTTTTTAAAATTTTAAAAACTTAAAACCCTACCCTTCATTTATGCTTATATAGACTCTTCCTTTTGGCATATGAATTTCAAGTTTTAAACTTTAAAGACTAAAATATTTATGTTATTACATTTGTAGACTTTAGTTTTTTATGTTTCATGAATGATTCATAACCCTTAACTTTTAAATTTAAATTGAAATTTTTATGTTTTTGAATTTTTCAATTTTTTTATAAAGTTTACATGGCAGATATTTTAATTTCATGCTACAATCATGTTCTGATTTTTCATTTTTATGACTCATTTATCTCAATCAAAGGCTGCAAACATGTATGTTTTGATGTTTCATTGTTTTATGATAAAAATTCATGGAAGCTATTTTAATATTCTGCTGCAAATATTTTTTATTTTATGATTTATCTCAATGTAAATAATTTTTATTTTTAATTATATATATAATAATTTATATATATTATTTTTAAATTTTATATTATATAATTGCCGTCCCCAACCTGCCGTCCCCTGAAAAATTGGGGGTGCGCTCTAACCGTCCCGGAAACTCGTCCCCGCGTCCCCTGCGTCCCCCCGTCCCCGAGACCAGTGCAACATAGATCATTATTCAATGGAAGGATACACTCCAATATCCATCTCTTCATTCATGTGATTCAATCTTTTTTCTTCTCTCTATTTTTCTTGTGTATGCTTGTGAGAGTTATCTTAGTGGCAAGATCTATTTCCTGTGCTTCTTCTTAGCATCTTTGCTCATAGCCTTGGAGCTATTATTTCTACAATATATATACTATACAAGTTGTATACTTTGAATTACTAGGCCTTTTGGATGATATGCAACAATGTTTATACTCAGTCCTCCATGTAAAAGAAGGAATGACATATATTTTTTTCAGCTCAGCTTTTCTGGACACTGGTTCTTCTGTTATCTTATATAAAGTCTTTCACCTGAAGAAAAGATATGTGCCAATTTTTGGCTGGAAAATATGGAACAATGCATTTCTGAATCTAATCCAGGGAGAAATTTGGAATGAGGTGTTAGACTTAGGATGTGCCATCCTTAGATAGAAGCCAATCTGTTACAAGTATCCTAGCACTTGAGGTTGTTGGGAAGAATATGGTGATGCATCTTCAAGTACTGGAGATAGTGAAGGTTGAGTAGTTGAATTTGGATGTGAATGTACCCTCCTTGAGGCTTTTGTTTGATCCAATTTGTCAATTGTGTGTGTAGAAGAGATGGGGTCTTACCAATTTAGCCACTGATGTCAAATGGGACTATGCATATCACTTACAATCATCTTCTGCTAAGGTTGAGGGGAGAGAAGGAAGTGATCAGCCAAATATGGTGTGTTTGGGGTGGACCCTATAGAGTTTTCATCATGAAACCCAATACCTTTCTTAGGAAAATTATTAGACACCTTTGCTTTGGTTATTAGAAAAAAATATCGAGGGATCCTCCTTGTGGAGACAATAGAAGATTCCTTTGATCTCATTGTTTATAGGGAAATGAAAGATAGAGTGTTCTTTCAACTCAATGTCCTATTGTCTAAATCCTTTTCGACCTTGGATTGTGATCTTGTTACCCTACATGGAGTCGACTTGAGTTAACATCAAATTACCCTAAAGGAATCCTAAGGGTATTTGCTAGATGTTTTTGAGTATAGTCAAGTTTGATAATAAGGCCATCCCTCAATTGCATGACATGGTCAAACTAGAAAGATATGTTAGGATCAAGAGTTTTGGGTGGTGCAATTAAAGTTACTTGTATGTATTGCCTATAAATGTCCTCTCTTATCACTTTGTTCAACTCTCGTTTTTGGGACAGGAGTTGAAGAGGAGCATTAAGGGATTACTATAAGCGGGTAGATGACCAATAGAAATGCCAACACATGAGAGTATTTTTGCAATTCCATTACTCAAAAACGGATTTTTACTTAAATTGGGAATGTCAAATACACTCTTAAACATGAATTTTATCTCTCATTCTAACCTGTGCATTATCATGTGTTTTTAGAAAGTGCTTCCACTTTTTCCATGTTGCCAACTTCTCACCCTTTAGCTTGTAGGTCAGAATGTGATTGTTGGTATCTTGTAATCCCCAACCAACAATTACCTCATGAAGAGATCTATTCAACAATTGGTTCATGAAGAGAGAACATGTCACAAGTGGATTTGAACTCGTGTGGTGAGAATGACAATTACTCTCTACCAACGTTTTAAAACTTGGACCCCTTTGAAATCCCGAATCGGACAAGAATTCACACATACTTGATTCAGACTCAGCTTTGAATTGGGCCAGTTTGAATTTTATGAATTGGTTTGCTAAAGGAACATAATATGTTAAAATTTTAACAAAAAAGTATTCTAATGTTTCCAAACCAATAGAGACAAAATTTGTAGAGTTTTTTTTATTTTTATGTAAAGGTAACTAAAACCTCACTTAGAAAGCTACAGTACATTTATCATAGATGTTTATATATAGAAAAAATGTAGATGTTTTTATGCAAGGAAATGTACAATTGTGAGTGGTCCCCCCCATGTAAAGGCAATTTTACCATACTGAAGAAATTGTTTACCACAGCAAACTGACAGATTTGGTATTTGGTTGTACACCAAGCAACAGATTCAGTACTAAACTGGTCCCTGATCTTGTTTGAAGGCTCAGTCATGACTCATAACCCTTGACAGCCGACTTGGTCAACACGGTCGAGTTTTGAAACACTGTTCTCTACCACTTGAGTTAGACCTAATTGAAAAGGAAGTGCTTCCACTTGTTAGCCAAAAATGAACCATTCACTTTTGTTAGTTATGCTTTGAATCTTTGAATTCAGAGAGCCAATCTATTGAATAACCTATGGATTGAGATGCAACAAAGTCATATAACTTTTTTTTCTTCATGTCATGCAAGTTTGGCTTGCTTCTTTCTTGATTGCACATGGTTGAGCTTCTCCTACTCTTTCTTAACATGACCAAATTTACCCCAATACTGACTATGACCAAATTTACCACAATAATAATAATGCACATTCTTTATTGATTTAACTGAACTAAAAAGCTTGCAGTGGATTCCATTATTTCCCTCTTGCTTTTGCTCCCTTTGCCCTTAACCTTTGTTTTAAAGGCACTCATTGATTCTCCAATTCTACTTCTCAATTGTTTTTTCCATCGGTTCTTTTGAAATAACTATTTACACAACTATTTAGTATTTACACAACTTCTTAAATGTGATGTTGGAGGATTTTGAAGCAACCTTTAGGGTTTCAGCAAAATTCTCAGGAGAGGGATGTAGGCTCTTCAAATTAATCACAATAAGATCTTTCTCATCTTCTTCTATGAGTACTGGAAAGAGCTAGTCTCATTTCTCTTTCAATTTTAGTAAGAGTGCTGAAATTAAATTGCCCCCATCAATTGTCATCGGAAACACTAAACGCTCGAGGTTTTAAGAATTGCTATAAGTATGTTTTTATTTCACCACCGCAGATTTTAGATAACGGTTCTTTTATTTCACCATTTCAGTATGAAGGTGTTCTAACTTCTAAGTGCATCATTACAGTTTTCTGATTAGATTGAGCTAAGGAATTTTTGTTAGATACTTTTCGCATTTTTAAATTAGATACTTGTACCTGTGTTTAGTAATACATTATTTTTTTTGTAGGCTTGAGGAGCTTCAGGTTTTGGATATAAAGTTTTTATATGGTTGTGCAAAGCCTACAATTGCTGTGCTATACCAGGTATTTTTTTTTGTATGTATATGGTTTGGTGGTTTTAAGGAGCAATGCTTTGAAGATAGAACTATATGCTAAATAGGTGCTTTAATGTATTTTTGCATGTATGTTTATGAATGTTTTCACATATGAAAATCGAAATCTTATTGCATCTCTTCTATAGATTTTATGTAGATTTCTTATGACAGGAGTGGTTTTTTTTCTCTATGCAATGATATATAGGTTTTGAAAAATCAATAATTTATTTTCCCTTATATATGTATCACGAGTGCACAAGTCTTACAACATATGAGATTGTCTTTTAGAGTAAGAAAGTGAATTTGGTTATACATAACAACATTAAGGTAACTCGTATGAATTATGTGCGAAGATTGTTCTTTTTGCCTATATAGCACTATCTTTTTTGTTGGTGTAATGGTGGTAATGCTCAACTAGTTGGCCCCTTCAGTGGTCTTTAATGTCATTTATGTAAGTCCCTGATGGTCTATTAGTATTATCATTTATGGTGGTTAGAAGGTGGCCTTAGTGGTCGCATATTAATATGGTGGTTAGAAGATGGCATAGTGGACCTATTTCTAAGCTCAAAACCAACTGACTTGATCTCTTGCCAAAAAACCATTTACGATCAGATTTTCTTCACCACCCCTCATGTTTCGTGACAATCGAGAGAGCTTCATTCCAACAGAAAGGAATTCCCAAGGCTATTGAAAAGGTTGGCCATCAAGAAATTCTCTCCTAACAAAATATGTGAATTTCTTGACTAGACTATGTGCACAAGAAGAGATCACCTTTCATTTGGAGGGATTGCCATTCTACTCTTGCTCAATCTCGATGCTAACATTACCCAACAGTCGTGTCTCAAGCTGCATCCGAGAGTCTCTTGCTTTGTTAGATTTTTATCATTTAATTAATATGATCTAGGATCTTATCTGAGAGAATAACATGCACAACAGTAATCACAAGAAACAAGAGACACAAAGAATTTTCCTTGGGGAAAGCATAAAGGAAACACCCCGCAACTCCCTCAGAGATAGAGTGAGCACCAATGGCAAAAGTAAAACCCAAAGAAACAAAGATGATCTCCGACAATTGTTCTCTCTCTTTCACTTGTGCGAGCTCCTCCTCTCACTCATGCGCTATTGTTGAGTGAGTGTGTGTTTCTATTTATACTAGTTTTCCACTTGACAATTACTCTACAGGGCCGACCTCACTAGGAGAGTCTAATAACCCTAATACCCCTCAACTGTGGGGACTATTGCCCCGACTTACTACGGAGGGCTAACCTCAATGACTTTACATGACTTTATTATATTAATGACTCTCTCGAATGGTGCTATCTCTTAAATCTACTCGTCATAGGAAGTTCTACAGAGCCAACCCTTTTTCGTGCTGGATGTAGGCCTAGCCTCCATGTAGGTCTTCATCAACAGAGCCAACCCTTTTTCATGTTGGATGTAGTACCTTGCCTCTGCAAGGATTTCCACTACAAAGCCAACCCTTTTTCATGTTGGGTGTAGTACCTTGCCTTTGTAAGGATTTCCACTACAGAGCCAACCCTTTTTCATTCTGGGTGCAGTACCTTGCCTTTGCAAGGATTTCCACTATAGAGCCAACCTTTTTTCATGCTGGGTGCAGTACCTTGCCTCTGGAAGGATTTCCACTACAGAGCTAGCCCTTTTTCATGTTGGGTGCAGTACCTTGCCTCTGCAAGGATTTCCACTATAGAGGCAACCCTTTTTCATGCTCGATGCAGTACCTTGCCTCTTCAAGGATTTCCACTACAAAGCCAGCCCTTTTTCATGTTGGGTGCAGTACCTTGCCTCTGCAAGGATTTCCACTACAGAGCCAACCCTTTTTCATGCTGGGTGCAGTACGTTGCCGCTGTAAGGATTTCCACTATAGAGCCAACTCTTTTTCATGCTGGGTGCAGTACCTTGCCTCTGCAAAGAGTTCCTCTTTTGGTCATCTCAGAGCATAATCCAGATACACATTACACACCATTCACATTCACCGGCATGGTAGGACACTCCTACTACCATCCGAGAAAGGCTTCAACACTCACATCCACCGGCATGGTAGGACACACCTACTACCATCCGGGAAGGGCTCATGTGTATCACTTTCCCTTGAAGGGAACCTCGATTTGAAGAGCACCAAGCTTCTCTCTGAAGTACTCAAACTTCACTCTGGCCAACGGCTTGGTCAACACATCAGCTATTTGCTCGTCCGTCGCAACATACTAGAGCTTCACTCCTCCTTTGCACCATATCCCTGATATAGTGATACTTGACCTTGATATGCTTCGACTTGTCATGGAACATCGGGTTCTCTGACAACTTCACACAACTATGGTTGTCACAATATATACAAGTAGTATCTAACTTGAGATCAAACAAATTAGGCAATAGCTTCCTCAGCCATACTGCCTCACAACCAGCCGAACAAGCTGCGACATACTCTGCTTCGGCTGTACTCAGTGCTATGCAGGAGTGCTTCCTGCTAAACCAAGAGATCATTCCTGATCCCATATTGAAGCAGCACCCCGAAGTGCTCTTCCTATCAATGGCATTGCTTGCCCAATCCGAATCCACATAACCCTCTAGGTTAATCGTCTGATTCGCCTCATACTTGAGCTCATAATCAACTGTACCCTTTAGGTACCTCAGAATATGCTTTGCAGCAATCAGGTGAACATTTCTTGTATCCTTCAGGAATTGGCATAGTGTGTTCACAACAAAGCAAATATCTGGTCTCGTGTTTGTCAAGTACATCAATGACCCAATCATTTGACGATACATTGTGGCATCAACCGACTCTGATGAAGCATCACTCAATAGCTTCTGGTTAGATGCCATAGGTGTGGTCATGGCCTTGCAGTCCATCATCCCAAACCTCTTTAGGATCTCCATTGCATACTTCTCTTGTCCAAGGGAGATTCCATCGGCATTTTGCCACACCTCCATGCCTAGGAAGTAGTGCATCATACCCAAGTCCTTCCTCTCGAACTCAGCAGCAAGCTTTCTCTTCGTGTCAGCAATCAACCCATCCTCACCTGTCACAAACAGGCAATCTACATATAGTAGGAGTATCACTGGGTTCCTTTCCTCAACCTTGTAATAAAGGTTGGAATCCGCTTTACTCTTGGTAAAGCCCAAACTAGTCAGAAGCTGTCAATTTTGTCGTACCACGTCCTGGGTGCCTGTTTCAAACCGTACATGGCCTTCTTTAATTTGCACGCATGAGTTTCCCTATCATGTGTCTCAAATCCGAGTGGCTGCTCCACATACACTTCCTCTTCCACTACACCATTCAAGAACGCGGTCTTGACATCCATCTGGTGTATCTTCCATTTCATCCCTGTAGGCAGAGCAAGTACTGATCTCATGGAAGTGTATCTGGCTACAGGTGCAAAATTTTCTTCATAATCTATTCCTTCCTTTTGGGAGAAGCCATGTGCCACAAATCTTGCTTTATATTTCTCTATGCTTCCATTTGCAGCATGCTTGATCTTGTAGATCCATTTGGAAATCACATTAGACTTCCCTTCTGGTCTCGAGACCACATCCCAAACATCATTCTTCATGATCGACTGGTACTCCTCGATCATATCATCCTTCCATTCTTTCTTTTCTGCCGCTTCTTCATAGTTGGAAGGTTTTTTATCAATGATGTCACATAGTAGGGCTACATAACTGGAGTGTAACGAATATAAAATAAATATAATAATTAAATAATTAATAATAAACATAATTAATTATACTTAAGATGAAAGGACATGACCTTTCATTCACAATTCCCAAGCCCTATTTAATAGGCGGGTTATCAACCATTGTAATCATCCTTTATCTTATCTTATCTCTTATCCTATCATCAATACAAATACATTATTTATTATGGCTAATTCGATATTCCAAATATTTTGGTAATCTTTGTGTGAGAGAACTTTTGTTTGCCTCATGGAGTAGGACCTAGTTCTCTTCCTTTCTCTGTGCATTTCTTCTGGAGCACCATATCTCTCTACACCTTGGATAGCTTCTCGTACCCATGTTGGTTTCCTTTAGTAAGGATTCTTCTCACGGAGTGGATCTATAGGTTCCTGAGGTTCTTCTATTTCTTGGTCTTCTTCTGGAGTTGCTTCAATCATTGTTGTATCTCGGATCCTGGGTACTTTTGGTTCTTCAAGATCTTCAACAGGTTTTTTTTTTGGATTTGTTGTAAGCTGAGTTTTCGTCAAATGTTACGTTCCTGCTGATGTCAATCTTCTTGAATCGCGGGAAATATACTCTGTAAGCCTTCGAGCTTTCTCTATATCCGACAAATATACCGTTCTTTCCTGAAGGATCTAACTTTGTCCTCCTTTCTTTCGGAATGTGTATGTACACCGGGCAACCACATATTCGCAGATAGTCGACTTCTAGTTTCTTGCTAGAAAAGACTTCTCTTGGTGTCTTGTTCTCAAGTACTCTATGTAGAGTACGAATCTGTACATACACAGCTGTCGTAGCAGCGTTTGCCCATAGATGCATAGGAATATCTTGATCATGAAGCATTGCCCTTGCGGCATCCATAATCGTTCTATTCTTCCTTTCTGCAACCCCATTCTGTTGTGGATTATATGGAGTGGTCAACTCCCTCTTAATCCTTGCCTCTTTGCATAATTCCTTGAATTCATCTAATGTGAATTCCCCGCCATTGTCTGATCGAAAGGTCTTGATTTTCTTTTCTATGTGGTTTTCGATCAAGGCTTTGAATTCCTTGAACTTACTGAATACTTTATCTTTGCTTTTCAAGAAATGTATCAATGTCTTCCTAAAAAAATCGTCAATGAAAGAAACATAATATACATACCCACTTATCGAGTTGGATGACATTGGACCGCATACATCGGAGTGAATAATTTCCAAGATTCCTTTTGCCTTGCTCTCGCTACTTGGAAATGTCTTTTTTGTGTTCTTTCCTTTCGCACATCCTTTGCAAATGCCTTCATGCTTTGCCTGGATTTTTGGAAGACCTTCAACAACTTTGCTTGCAAGTGGTAGTGCCCTATAGTGCACATGTGCAAGCCTTCTATGCCAAAGTTCACTTGGCTCTACTGAGTCATGGACCAAAGCTTGTTCTGGTTGGCCCTTTAATTTGTATAAGCCTCCCGCTTGCTCTCTAATCTAGTCTGCATCATCTATAGTCTTTCCCTTTGGCCACATAAAGACTTGGCCATCTACAAAGGCAACCCTCATACCTTTTGCATCTAATGCAGATATGGAGAGAAGATTCTTCTTTAGTCCTGGTACGAACAAAACATCCTTCATAGATTTTCCAGAGTCTAGCTTATAGGAAGCTTCACCATTGCCTTTTATTGGATACTGGTCGTCATCCCCAAGTTTCACTTTGTGGGGTGACTCGTGTTCGAATAGTTTCAGAAAGGATTCTTTGGATCTCGTCGTATGCTTGGAAGCTCCACTATCTATAAGCCAATCATTGCTTCCATGTGTAACAGTCCTCGTGAGGGCAGAAATCAAAACATAGTCTTCATCGCTTGAAGAATCTTCACTTTCTTCTTTGACTTTCTTCCTGGGAGGTTCATCATCATTTGTGGTGTGAGCATGATGTCTTCTTTTTGTGAGAGCCGCCTTTATTTTTGGGACAATTTTTGTCGACGTGTCTTTTCTGATCACATGTAAAGCATCTAATAGTAGATGGATCTCTTCTAGGATAATCTTTCTGATTCTGGTGTGAATGCTTACCTTTCTTGGGATGATAGTGGTCACTTTTGATATTCTTGGTGTGTGCTGTGAGAGCTTGATCTTCATTTCCCATCTTTTCTTCTCGAGCTACTATTCGAGCTTCTTCTTGTGAGCATTCCTCCCACAGCCTACTGAAGGTGATTAACTTTCTTCTAGCACAAATCCCTTGAATAAAGGAGTCCCGTGATCTAGGGAGACCATTCAAGGTGGTCATCACAATTTCTCCATTCTCTACTTCTTCTTCCCAACTTCAAGTTGTTCTTTGATTTGAGAGACCCGTGTAAAATATGACTGTATGGTCTCTGCATTCTGGATCTTCACATTCGTCAACTGATTTCTCAAATTCATCTTCCGATTTATACTCTTCCCTTCAAATAGCTTGGTCAAGGAATCAAACATCTCTTTAGGTGTCTTTAAGGAAGACACATGTGGTATATAAGGTGATCCTTGATAGAATCAGCAATGATCCTCTTGGCCTTGACCAAGTTCTTCTTGTGTAAGGCCTTAGCCTCATCTCCCTCTGAAACTAGAACCTCTCCACTTATGTAGGAGTCCAATTCATTTTCTTCAAGAACGAGCGAAATCCTATACTTCCATGCTCGGAAGTTATCGGCTCCTTCAAGCTTTTCATCAAGCTTGGTGTGATGAGATATCTTTAATGAGAACCTCAAATGGAAATTCAAAAGATTTAGATCTTACCAATTTGAGACGCTAGAAATGGATATGGAGCCGATCTTTTGCAGTGCTGATTTTCTGAGCCAGGGTCAAGTTAGGGTTTGACTTTCCCGGAGTTCTACCCAACCAAAAACTTTGATCTTGGTTTCTAAATTTCGATTTTGAGGGGGAGAGCAATCCTATGCTGGGCTCACTCAAAAATTCCTCTTTTGTGAAAAGTCGTAATTTCCTGCAGTAGTGACAGTTCAAAAACTTCTTCAACAGAAAGATGCACCCTTCAATGGAGAGTTAACCTAGCCTTCTTTTGGTGATGATTTGTGAAGAGAGACCCAAAAAGCAAGAAGCCCTAGCTTCTGCAACTGCATAGTGTCTTCTTCTCAGGTTAGCTTTGATACCATGTTAGATTTTTATGATTTAATCAATATGATCTAGGATCTTATCTTAGAGAATAACACACACAACAATAATCACAAGAGACAAGAGACACAAAGAACTTTCCTCGGGGAAACCATAAAAGAAAAACCCCGCAACTTCCTCAGAGATAGAATGAGAACCAATGGAAAAAGTAAAACCCAAAGAAACAAAGATGTTCTCCGACAACTGTTTTCTCTCTCACTTGTGCGAGCTCCTCTTCTCTCACTCATGCGCTATTGTTGAGTGAGTGTGTGTTTCAAATAGAGAGTCTCACTCTCTATTTATACTAGTTTTCAACTTGACAATTACTCTACACGGCCAACCTCACTAGGAGAGTCCAATAACCCTAATACCCCTCAATTGTGGGGACTATTGCCCCGACTTACAACAGAGGGTTAAGCTCAATGACTTTACATGACTTTATTATATTAATGACTCTCTCGATCGAAGGAATAAACATCTCCGTCGGGGTACAATGAAATACAATAAGTGAATACATTTCGAAGTTACAAATACATCAACATGATTGAGGTGTCTTGGGTTGTCAACATGCAAACAAAGAACTGGGAGCTATGATCAGATCCCGACTACCAGTTTTTCTCCGAGGGTTTTTCTCCCAAGAGACACAAGCCACTAGAGCTCTACAAAAGTTTTGAAAATGAGAATATCATGAATGAATGAGAGATTGACTTGTTTCCCTTTTATCTTCATTTTGACCCTGGTCTCCTTTTAATTAATAAAGTCACTTTTTGCTCGGTGACATTAACTAATTAATTGTTTCCCCTTTTGATCAGGCTGATACAACTTCGAAAGCCATCTCCCCTTGCAGAGCCATTAGTGCCCACACTCTTTCTGAGATTAGTGCTCACACTCTTGCTGAGATTAGTGCCCTTCCTCCTTGCTGCAAACATTTTCTCTTATTTCCTTTCTTTAGCTCTCCAAAACTCTCTCTCACTATTGTGTGTCTAAACTCTCCAAGAATTCTCTTTGTTTTAATTGATAGAATGACATTGTCACTTCATTTTCCAAGTGACTTTATCTCTTCATCTTCCGAATAGCTTAGTCTTTTCAAAGTCAAAGGATGAGATAAATTACACTAAAGGAATTTAAAAATATTTTTCACTCACCAATTAAATAAAAAGTCACATTAACTTTATAACACTAAAATGTCTAAGAAAATCACTTGGGTCGTTTCTACATGCCTAGACACCAAAGCTATGTAGAAGACCTCCTGAGCTATAAAATCTAATATAGGGACACCTAGGAAATGTTCCAAATTGCCAGGGACTTCATTTGGGTTTGACTAGGTGTACCCAAAACATTCTGAGGCTTGAACAGATCTCAAGGAATTTCCAGGCATATTGCGGAGATGTTCCAGGCATGTCTGTTTGGTTTCACAATCGTCATTGATGATTTAATATATCATATTGTCAAATCACAACTGATCAATTCAAACAATATGTCTGGGTGTTTTCTCGAATGCCCAGATGTCTCCTCAAAAGGGAAACATGTTCTGTCACAGGGGAAACGTTTTCCACGTGCCTCCCCCAAACGAGTGACGTGGGGAAACGTTTCTGCAAGAGTATCCCCATCCTGGAAAAGCGGGGGAGCATGGGGGCATGTTTCCCTCCCTGGGGAGCATGTCCCTGTGGAACACTGCAAGAAAACGATAAACGGCAAATTGTTCTTCGATTTTTTGTGCAGGAGAATGTTAATTAAATGCTCTTTTTGGGTTTTATATATTTTTCCATGCAGACAAATCAAGGAGGGAGACAAATTTTTTCTTTCCTCTGTGAAAGGTGTTTAATAACCAGGATAATGAACTTGTAGTTTTTAAAGTTATCCTTGAATAATGCCATCCTTGTTTGAAGTTAGTACCCAAGCTATTCCTGATTTCTGTAGAAATCAGTTAAAACTTAACACACATTTTTGTGGGCAGTCAAACAGCAGAGCATCAAATTTACCAATGGTTGTGCACAGCATTATAGGGATATTCAGTATTCTGTTATCTTGAGAACATATGGTTCCTCTGGAATATGCCATTAAGGCAGACCACCCTAGTGTTTATATAGTTTTAACTAATTTCCTTAGCATTTTGATGTTGTCTTCTTATGTGTATGTGTAACTGTAGGATAACAAAGATGCACGGCATGTCAAGACATATGAAGTTGCTCTAAAGGAAAAAGATTTTTCTGAGGGGCCTTGGTCACAAAACAATCTAGATAATGGTGCTGGTCTATTAATACCAGTTCCAATGCCTTTGGGAGGGGTTATTATCATTGGTGAACAGACAATTGTTTATTGCAGTGCATCTGTATTCAAAGCAATACCTATCAGACAGGTATGGATTACAAATTCTTCTTTTCCATTCTAGCTTGTTATAGCTTTGTTGTAAGGTGGAAACTTGAGTGGAATTTTTTTCGCCTTGGGGACTTTTCCTTGCAATATTTGTGAATCTAGTGTTTTAGTGGTTTGTTATCACCTTATCTAATGATTTTTTACCGACTTTTAATTGATGTTGTCCTTCCAAGTCCTTAACACTAGCTTCTGTAATTTTTATGTGATAGTCTATCACCAAAGCTTATGGCCGAGTTGATGCGGATGGTTCTCGTTATCTGCTCAGTGACCATGCAGGCTTGCTTCATTTACTTGTCATCAATCATGAAAAAGAAAGGTAAGTGAAACCTTTGTTATTCCTTATCTAGATAGGCAAATGCAGTTTTTTTTCCTCTAATGCATGATCTCTAATTGAGTTGAAAGACTTGGTTAGGTTATAGTGGTTAAAGTGAAGATGGCCTTTAGGCTTCTTGCAGGAGTAACAATCCGTTTAAGAGAAATGTTTCTGGTGTTTTAAAATGTTTAAGAAAATGGTGTTTTGCAGCTAATATTTCATTGTGTGGATTTTTTAACGTCTTTTATTTCACAAATATTCATCAAATTGAAATATGTGTATTGCATAAATAAACTATAATTTTTTTGTTAATTTTCTATAATTTGCATTTTAGATGAATACGCCTTAGATTGATTCATGGGAAGCTATAAACCCCAACTCGACATTATGTAATGTACCCATTTAGACATATTGAGTATATATAGTAATATAATATAATAAAGCTTTGTTATTTTTTCAAGTAAAAAGTTGTAATCTCCATTTTGAGAAGAAATGATGAAATTACATTTAACACATGTTTGAGTACACTAAAACTAAAGGGAAGTAGCAAGCATGTCAACCTAATAGCGTCGACGTGAAAACGATGTAGACTAGAACTCAAATATATTAATCCAAACGAAGATAAATACTTGTGCTGCTAAGAATCCCAGCCTTGAGTGCCACCAATAAACTTTCAAAGGGTCGAACCTATAGACCATTTTCTATATTGATATCAAATTAAAACTTGACCACCACAACCTATGCAGGGGATAGTGATCCAAGAAGCAAAAAGTTATCAAAGTAGGAAAATAGGGTCAGAAAGTGTAGAACAATTGTTACAACCAAGCCCAAAATGCCATTGCAGACCAAAGGGATGAAACCCTAGTGACCCAACCATCAACTATGAGGAAAAAAGGGGCAAGAGCCGTTCGTTGTTGCCATTATTTGTTGAAATTTAAGGGTTAGTGATGTTTTAATACAAGTAATAAACATAAGTGCATGAACATATAAATTCAGATTCAGAATAGTGCTGCTAATAAAACTTTAGACTGTAATAAAGCAAGAACATAATTTTCATCTCTTTCAACTTAACGCTCTGCTGGTCACTGCGTTAATTTTAACGCTCTGCTGGTCATTGCGTTAAGGTAGTTCATTGAGATGTTATTCCATGTACAAGAAGTTTAAAGTAGACAGAAACAGACCTCAAACTCTTAGTCAACAGGAAGAGATGTTTCAATCAAAAGCACATGCTTAAGTAATTCAGTCATACCCATAACAGTCATGCTAAGGACACACAGTCACTTAGCACTTAGCACAAGAGACGCTCAGTTATACTGAGCACAATCATACTCTCTGACAGTCATGTTGAGAAAACCACAGTCCACACTTGAAGGATAACCTCACAGTCACTCAGGGAAAGAAACCCAACACACAGAGGTAAAACTCATAAGAACTCACGCTGAGATAAACCGTAGATACGAATCATCAAGGTAAACCCGTAAGCGATCACACAGAGATAAAACCGTGAGGTTAAACCCGTGAAGATATCAAGCGGAGAGCAGAGATCACGGTGGATAGAAATCGCTCAAGATAAACCCACAGAGATTAATCGCAGAGGTAAGACTCAACTCAAAAATGCATAGGTACAACTCAATCCAACAAATCGCTGAGGTAAGACTCAGCTAAAAAATGCAGAGGTAAAACCAAGTCCAACAAATTGCAGAGAATAGGCACGTGAAGAAACAAGAGATGATCACCGTGAGGGAAAATGTATGCAGCGGGTGAAGGAAAACAACAGACAACCCGTGAAGGGAACTGCAGACAGCCCAAGAAGGGAAGTGATGCAGACAGCCCGCAGACAATCGTGAAGGGAAGTGACGCAGACAGTCGTGAAGGGAAGTGACACAGACAGCCCGTAGACAGCCGTCTTAGAGAACTGCAGACCAGTTTTATTGGAACCAGACCGGAACCGGCAAAAACGGTCAGTCTGACCGGTTTACAGGGTTGGCCGGTTCGGTCAGCAAAAAAAATCATGAAACCGGAACCGGCCAAAACCGGTCGAACCGGTCAAAACCAGCCGGTCTGGATTGGGGACTCACGAAACTCAATTTAAAAAAAAGAACAGAAAAAAAAAATTTGCTGATGTACTTTGGAGCCTCTTTGTTAATGTACTTTGGTTTAGAACCTCAGAGATGTATTGCACTAGGTGCTATTTTGGATATTTGCACCCATATTTGCTATATATATGAGAAACTTTGCATATTTTTGTATTAATGGTTTGGATTCATATGTATGCACATGAATATATATGTTTTTTTACAAAATATGAATATTTTATGTATTTTTTAGTCAGCCGGTTTTTTACCCGGTTTTTGCCGGTTCCGGTCCGGTTCACATTTTGGGCTTTTCGCCGGTTCGATTACCGGTCCGGTTCCGATAACACTGCTGCAGACAACTTGAGGAAGAATGAACGCAGTCAGCCCATAGGCAAATCACAAATCGCAGAGAAAAAAAACACAAACAGTCCGCGAAAATAAACACGTGAAAATAAGTGGAGAAGCTTCCAAAATCAATGATTAGATAAATATACCCTCATATTTTTATAAGGTTAAGTGGTGTACAGGATTCACGTTTAGGATAGTGCTAAGGGTCCACAATAAATAATCCAAACCGTAAAATAAAAACTTTGACAAATAGCGTAATATAAAATAATCCAAACATAAAATAATTCAAACAGTAATCATAAAGTAAAGATTTTAAACATGAGATAATATTAAATAGTCCAAAAGTCTTTGTTAATAAAATCATAAAGATACTATTAAATAATGAATTTACAATAAAGTCATAAAGTGAAAGTCCAAAGGTCCAACATAAAGTAAATAGTCCAAAACCATAAGTGGGTCAAGGGTCCTTTAACAAAACATAAGGTAGCCATGACAATACATGGTCCAATGGTCTTTAATAAACCATTAGGTAAATACACTCCATAAAGTAGGAGTCATCATAGTCAAAGGTGCACACAAGTGAGAGTGCTAGGACCAATAGTCAACAACCACAGGATCAAGATGAATCGTAAGGGTGGACAATCATTCAATTAGGACCAACAAGACCAAAGACTTTTCTCTCTCTCAAGGTACATAGTTTTATATATTTTTTCATCACTCTATAAGGGGGAAGATCCAAACGGATGGTACAATCATTTTGTCCTTAACACTGCTCCTAAGGGTTAGGTACTAGGGACATCGTCAAGGGGTGGCCAATGCCTTGAGAAGCAACCTAGCAATAACATCATCATTATCTTCCATTCTTAATGAATGGCTTTCAGCCTTAGGTTGAGTTTCAGTCTCACACTGAATTAGGTTGATCAATCCCTGGACCTTGACCGGGTCCTCCATTCTCTCACAGAATGGCTCTCAGCACGAAGTTGAGTTTTAGTTTCATACTGAAAGTTGATCAACTACATGCAGGACCTACTTGGACATCGTGTCCCTAGTTCAAGACCAGAATATATCTCTGCCTCTACTTGCAGGCTCTACTTGGACATCGTGTCCCTGGTCCCAAACTAGAATACCCTAGAGGCATATAGGGGTCCTAGCCACACGCTAGGGGCTTTTCCATGGTGTAATGTCCTCTTTTGCTTAGGCATTGAGGTCCGACCCGCTAACCTATGTGATCCCTGTAGGTTCGAGCGGGTACTGACAGTTAGGGAATCAACTGAAGACTGATGCCATATATAGAAGATCTAGGGCATCAATATTATATCATCATTGGGTGGAATAGGGCCACCAGAGCCAAAGGCCACCTGCATGCATGACATCTGAGCATATTAATGATACATGCACCCGATTAAGTCTCCATGTGCATGCATGCAATCAACTGTAAATTAGAAGTTAAAGTGACCTAATTAGGTCAAAAGTTAGGGTTTTCGCAGTTGAAAGTTATAAAAGAAAGATAAACTGAATGGAGAAGAGACTTATGTGATTATTGATTTGTGGAGTCGAATAGGAGAGCTTGACGAGCTAAGTTGGGGTTGAGCGCATACTTAGCTAACTGGTGTATTTCTGCAACGAAATCTATCTGCCCTAGTTCATCATCAGGTTGGATCATCCAAGTTCAGCACTAGTTCATCATCAGGTTACATTCAACAGTTATTTTGGGAGGTTGATTATTCATCTAGCCGGAGAGTTCCACCATCACACCGTGTCACCGTGGTCAGAGACAAAGCAATTTGTTTTCCTATCTACAGGGTTCATAACTTCCGCATGTTACTTCCATTCATCCCAGAGCACCTCCATTACCCTTCCCCTGGAAAAAGGACCGTTCAACTTGAGTATCAAGCGAGTTATCAGCAGTGCTCCCTTTTCTGGAGGACGTTATTCTGCATGGGCGAATTGATTTGAGAAGGACATTCACGCTTTGGGCTAGTGTGCCACCGTTTCTTCTGCATGCTGCTTCCATCACCATCAGAGGGGTATTATAACCCTAGTGCACATCATCTGGGCCTTCAGCAGCAGCTTATTTATTATTCTGGAGCATATACAGCTAGAGAGGAGGGCACATTCACCTGTGGAAGACGATTTGGTTTATCTCCCTATTCCTCTAGCAGAATCCTTGCATGCAGAGACCATCCTCTTCACCATCAGCTGATCTATATACTGGTATGTACATGCATTGATTTGTCCTATTTTATGGCATCTCAGTATTTTCTAGGGCACAGATCTGCATGCATGCAAAGATCAGGGTTTGCTTTCCTATTTAATTGAGGCATAAGTCTATTAGCCATCTACAATATACACATAAAAAGAAAAATACCAGTTTGGGATACTACAGTGGTATCAGAGCTATTTTTCTTGCCAGATTTGGGCATGTAAAATTATAAATGAATTCAGAGGGCCCATACAACATTACTCACCGGAGTTAGAGGTGTAGAGACAGAGAAGAGGAGTTAGAGGACATAGATTTGGGGGACAGAGAGTATCAGTCTGGAAAGGGCAAAGAAACAATGGCTGATGATGATAGAACAACTTTCAATAGTCTCATATCAGCCATAAAAGAACTCACTACTGGGCAAAAGGAAATGACGAGTACCTTCAGGCAAATGACTGAGAAGAATGGACCCATCCCCCACAGTCCCTTATTTCCCAACAGTGATAGGGTATCCACCAGCAGTAGTAGGGAGCACTTACATACCAACATGCAGAGCCATCCCCATATATACATGCCTTTTCGACCTACCATGCCTCAATTCTTAGATAGTCCAGCTGCAGTGCCTCTAGCACAAGTAGAACCAGAAGAACCCATGAGTGCCTATCTGAGAGAATATAGAGCTTTAGGAGAGGACTTCCATTCAGCCATGACCTTCACTGACTTCTGCTACTTTACAAGTAAGAACAAACCCAAAGCTTACAATAAGCCATTTACCCAAAACTATGAGTTGCATCGCACCGTGGGGAAACTGACTATCCCTACCTTTGAGGGCACTCGGGGTGGCCTAGCTAGGAATTGGGTGCAGAAGTTGGATACATACTTCCAGCTCAACCCCATGATTGAGACAAATGCCATTAAATTGGTTACTTTGCATTTGGACGGAGAAGCGCATGAGTGGTGGTATCACGGGTTAGTGACACTGGGTCACAACAACATCACATCGTACCCAGATTTTACACAAAGGCTCATTGAGCGGTTTGATTGGAAGGATCTTGAGGTACACTTTAGAGAGCTGGCGCAACTCAAGCAGATAGGTAGTGCAGATGCATTTATTTCAGAGTTTCAGAGGATAGCAGTCATGGTGACAAATATATCGGAGAGAAGGTTGATTATGTTGTTCACTGAGGCTCTCACTGAACCCTTATGAGGATGGGTCAAGTCTTATAGGCCCACCACCCTAGCAGATGCCATCAGACGGACTAGAGATTTACAAGGTGCAGTACCCAAAATTAGGCTTCCTCCCAAAACCAATTCCCCTATTGAAGATGAAGAGAGGAAACCCGTCCAAAAAGAATGGCCCAAGAAAGAATGGATGGACAATGATACCTGACAGGACCTTAGAAGAAAAAATTTATGTTTCACTTGCTAAGAACCATGGGTACTAGGTCACATATGTTCAGGTAAGGGAAAGGCTTACTAAATATAGGCCTATTTCGACAATGGGGAGGATGATGATTATCAGGAACAGGAGCAGAGAGAGACACCAGAGACAGTTAGGGAGTGGCTTCCCTCAGGAGGTACCATTGCTACCATGACAGGGGTTCCTAGATTCCACACTCTCCGGATCAGAGGTATCGTACAGGGCCACAGAGTGGGAGTGCTAATAGATGGTGGGGCATCCCACAACTTTATTGATGCTGCATGGGTTAAAAGGAGAGACATTCAGACTGAGAGTTTTGATGGGTTTTCAGTAGCTGTAGCAAGTCACACCATGGAGTGTAGTTACAGGATTCCTCAATTAATAGTAACACTTGGGAATTATACAGTGATAGAGACATTCTACGTGGTGGATGTACCTGACATGAAGGTGGTATTAGGAGTTCAGTGGATGTATTCCCTAGGGAAGTATTCCACAAACTACCGGACCATGGAGATGGAGTTCACAGGACCAGAGGGACAGAAGGTATTATTGAGAGGGATGAATACCTTCCCTCCCACAGCAGTGACATCACACAGGATGGAGGCAGTACTCCAACCGTGAGATATTGAGGGAACAACAGAGTATTTTGTTACCTTTAGGAAACCACTAGATAAAGCCACACAACATCCAATAGTATTTGGAGACCGTCCAACAGGTCGACCTCCAGATAGGGGATTTGAGAGCTGCCCTCCCCTTGATGATGAGGGGCAATTGATTTTGATTCTGGAGCGCATCCTAGAGGTGCGAGAGCGGAAACTAAGGAACAAAATCATCAAAGAGTACTTAGTTCAATGGAAAGATCTGCCTATAGAGGAGGCTACTTGGGAGGCAAAACATTTATTACATCACCCAGCTTTACAGTTGCTTAAGGACAAGAAAATTCGAGCGGGGAGGACTATAATGTCCTCTTCTGCTTAGGGATTGAGGATCGACCCGCTAACCTATGTGATTCCTGTAGGTTCGAGCGGGTACTGACAGTTATGGAATCAACTGAAGACTGATGCCATATACAAAAGATCTAGGGCATCAATATTATATCATCATTGGGTGGAAGAGGGCCACCAGAGCCAAAGGCCACCAGCATGTATGACATCTGAGCATTATTTAATGATGCATGCACCCGATTAAGTCTCCATGCGCATGCATGCAAGTCAACTGCAAATTAGAAGTTAAAGTGACCCAATTAGGTCAAAAGTTAGGGTTTTCGCAGTTGAAAGTTATAAAAGAAAGATAAAGTGAATGGAGAATAGACTTATGTGATTATTGATTTGTGGAGTCAAATAGGAGAGCTCGACGAGCTAAGTTGGGGTTGAGCGCATGCTCAGCTAACTGGTGTATTTCGGCAGCGAAATCTATTTGCCCTATTTCATCATCTGGTTACATTCAACAGGTGATTATTCATCCAGCCGAAGAGTTCCACCATCACACCGTGTCACTGTGGTTAGAGACAAAGCAATTCGTTTTCCTATCTACATGGTTCAGAACTTCCGCATGTTACTTCCATTCATCCCAGAGCACCACCATTACCTTTCCCCTGGAAGAAGGATCGTTCAACTTGAGTATCAAGCGAGTTATCAGCAGTGCTCCCTTTTCTGGAGGACATTATTCTACATGGGCGAATTGATTTGAGGAGGACATTCACGCTTTGGGCTAGTGCCACCGTTTCTTCTGCATGCTGCCTCTATCACCATCAGAGGGGTATTATAACCCTAGTGCACATCATCCAGGCCTTCAGCAGCGGCTTATTTATTATTCTAGAGCATATACAGCTTGAGAGGAGGGCGCATTCACCTGTGGAGGACAATTTGGTTTATCTCCCTATTCCTCCGGCAGAATCCTTGCATGCGGGGACCATCCTCTTCACCATCAGCCGATCTATATACTGGTATGTACATGCATTGATTTCTCCTATTTTATAATATCTCAATATTTTCTAGGGCACAGATTTGCATGCACGCAAAGATCGGGGTTTGCTTTCCTATTTAATTGAGGCATAAGTCTATTAGCCATCTACAGTATACACATAAAAAGAAAAATACCAGTTTGGGATATTAGACATGACATCAACCTGCTTGGTCCTAGACCAAGAACCCTAGGAGCTACAGGGGGCCTTAGGGTACCTTCTAGGGTACCATCCTCTATGAGAATGGGTCTCGCAGCTGCACAAACTTTAACATTATTGTTGGGCATTTGGCTAGCTTTCTACGAATAGTTGCTTAGTTTGAATCTCCTTATGTAATGCGCACAAGTCTATGCAGATAGGTTTACTAAGGATGTCTCCCATGTGTAAAAGGCATCACGTGGGTTTCTTCACATGGATTTCCTTGGGAAAATATGATGGATCCTTGTTCGTATTACCAAGTGCACACAAGTCATATCAAAACAACAATTTGATCCTATAGTCTTCATTGCAACAACAATGATCAAAGATGTGTGTAGGCATTGAGTTCATTGTGCACGAATAATTATGGGGAAGTCTTGTTAAATGCTAGAAAATCAGCTGTGTTCCACCAAGTTTTCGGGACGTGGGAGTGGGGAAACACACATTGGGGACGTTTAGAGACACCCCAAACATAGGGGGGCTAGTGTCTAAAATTAAAAAAATATAAAAAAATAAAAATATGAACCCCAACATATAACAATATCAATTCCTCGTCCCATCACCATATGCATACTAACATCCTTATGTTCTGGAAGAGTTTAGTGTAATTTAAATGTAATCGCTATAGCCATGCATATCATATCGATGTTTGTTTCTATTTCGATTTATAATGACCATTTAGTCTAAAAGCCTAAAATTTAAGCTGAACCATTTTTGTTTTCTTTAAAAAAAATTAAAAATTCAAGGGGGGGCGCTGAACCATTTGGCATGTAGGAGCCCCCCAATCCGGGAACCTCCTAGACCTGTGTTTCCCCACGTTTCTTAGAAAGGGGGGCGTTGGGAAACGTTTCCCATGGTGCCTCCTAGCCCTCGAGGCGTGGGAAACGCATGTGACAAGCCCTTGACCCAGGGAGACGCATCCCTGTGGAACACTGAAAATCAGAAGGCTATAACAATAATATTTTAAAGGAAAAACTGCATGCCAAATGTGGATGCAACAACCATAGGTAAGGGTGCACTTGCACATGCCCTACCTGAAAACACAAGAATATGCTAGGTCACATGCCACATCTTTGTGTCTAAGTCATGCAAGTGCATGCCTTAGCGCTTCACACATTGAGGAGCATGAAAGCAAGATGTTGAAGTTTAGATGTGAACGTTTGCTAGAACCCTAGAAAATAGAGAAACAAATATGATGTGTTCGAAATTGAGAAGAAATTAGCAAAAAAGACAAATTGTGCTCTCACAATAATTTGACAGTAATGTGAATGGGAGCGCTAGGTCAGAGACAATGTCTAAACACATGGTCACGCTAAGAAGAAACCCCAGTCACGCCAGCAAAGGTTAGACAGTAGAAGAGTCACACGCGGAGAGGTTTACAGTCACGCCGAAGCAATCACGGGGAGAAGCAATCACGTCGAGGAAGGTCACCCAGGGCAACAGTCACGTCGGGAGTTGACAGAGAACAATCACTTTGGTAGACATGCTGGAAATCACGTCGAGTGAACAACTATGCGGATGTAATGTTCCATTACTGATAAAAAGGGGTTGATCGAGGACATTTAATATCGAGATCATATTAGAACAATTATTCTGTATTATTAAAGTCATCAGTATAGTAAAGAGGGCCATCAGAGTTAATATCATAAAGCATGCATGCCTTATTTCTTCAATCTAAAGTCAACGAGCAATTAGAATTGCATGCATGCAAAAAGTAAAGTCCAATTCCTAAAAGTGACATGCAAACCATAAAAGTGACATGCTAACCTTAAAAGCTATATAAGAAGGCTAGTTGAACCAAAAGGGGATCATTATTATTATTAATCTTTTGAGATTTCGATTTGAGAGCTCTCTGAGCTACTTAGGGTTTACGACGGGTTGCCTTGACCTAATTGGATTCAGTGGTGAAATCTATCCACCCTAGCCAATCCTTGGGGTGAATCAGTTAGGGTAACCATTGTGTTCTTCATTGCATTTTATATTTATTGTATTTAGGGCAGCATTGGAACCTCTTCATAGCTGTGTGCATCCATTCAAGATTGAGCAACATTCTCCTTCACCATCTAGGGCGCATTCATTCAACACTCAAAGCAGTGAATTCATGTATTGTTTTTAGGGCAACATTGGGACCTCTTCACAGCTGTGTGCATCCATTCAAGATTGAGCAACATTCTCCTTCACCATCTAGGGTGCATTCATTCAACACTCAAAGCAGTGAATTCATGTATTGTAGAGAAGGAAAGTGCAATAAATTATCATAGTGATCAAGGGAGGGCACATTAGTCATTCCGTGAGGCAGTGACTTTCTATTAGCAGCTGTGTGAACACTGCACAAATTGTGGTAGCTGGGGCTGCCGTATCTTTAAATTGGGAGGGAAACGATCCATTGTTTTACTCATCAATTGGAAAGGCAACTATCCATGGTTTTACTCATAAATTGGAAGGGCAACGATCCATTGCTTTACTCATCAATTGATAGGGCATCGATCTCATATTTGACTGCTGCGTGAAATTTATCCAATGTCGCGGGCATCCAGAAGAGAACGTGCATAGCTGATAAATAAGAAGAAACATAGGTCGTGGTCTTTGGAAATCAGATCTTGCGTTGGGAGCTTCACCCTTCCTCCTTAGGGTATTGAGTATCGACTAGCAACGGTGCACCAAATTAGAGATCAAAACTATCTTGAGAATTCACATTATTCCTTTAGAGTTGCATGCATCACATAAGAAAACAATCTATCAAAGTAGGGGGGCAACGATTGGTGGCAGTGAGGTTGTGGCTTTCCCTTGGAAGCTAGAACCATTAAATATAACAACCACCTCCCTCCATTGTGGATGTGGAAGCTTGGCTAGGGCACAAGCATTTATTGGTTAGAGTGGGCATCTTCAACAGTCATTTCCAGTCAGAAGATACGAGTCATTATTTATTGCAGCATAACCCTTCTACTGGTAGCATATTAGTATTCTGCCAGCAAACTATTGGTTGGAAAATTAGTCCATCTCTCAAGGAGGCAAGAACCATTTTAGCTTGTTACTTATTTTTGGAGGCTCGTGATTTATGCATGCAAACATCTAAGTTCAAGGAATCGTATCTTCATTCTTGGGAGTTGTACCAATCATGCTAAGAATATTACTGCATATTAGAGCTCATATTTAATCTGTGGGAGCGTGTCCTTTGGGCAACTTACTTCCTATAGGTCAGATATTTAAATCAGATTTTCCTAGAAGCGGGTACAACCATCAACATTACAAGATTATTACTATTTAAGGTCTGATATATAACACTTATGATATCGGATTACTATTGCTGATTTGAAGTACTTGATATTGTTACACTTGCATTAAGATTCTATATCGTCCATTGGTGTTCGCCAAATTGGATTCATGGGGATTAGTATGTTTGTCTATTGTAATATGGCATGCAATTAATTATTGAATAAATATCCATCATGCAAAAACATACAAACAACTAACAAGCCACTAAACGAGCAGTTATATAAACCAAGTGAAAAATGTTGATTTTTCTAGGCAGCATCGAGAGCCATTCTCTTAGGAGAATGGAGGCACTTGTTCCAGGACCAGGATGTGGACATCAGAACTATCTTGAAAAATAAAGTGCTGGAAATAAACAAAAAATTTCAGACTTAAAACACTGCTGTAAACAATCTTTTCAGTGACAGGAAATAAAAATTAGCACGCCATTTAATCACACAGAACACTAGGATTTTTGGCCAATGACCGTGGAAAAACCCACTAGGGGAAACCAGTCAGAGAGAGTATTTTTATTTTTCAGGAGAAGTTTATCATTTACAGCAATACACAGAAAATATCAAACCAACTTATCTCTACCCGGAAGATAAATTTTTGTCTCTATTTGCGTGTCGAGCAGCACAAATCAATCTCTAATATATATATATATATATATATATATATATATATATATATATTTTTTCTGTTTTCTGCCTCGATTTTTGTGCCACTGTACGGACGGTACAGATATTACGGACCTCGAAATCTATGCCCAATTTTTTCTCGAAAATCGTGCCTGCTGCCTCGAAAACCGTACCCTATGGACCAGCAATAAATGTTGTTGTCTTGTCCTAGATTTCCGTGCCCTCTTTGCTGCTGTCCTTTCCCTCGATTTGCGTGCTGCAAATTTTTTCCTTTTGCTCACGACAAATGGAAACTTTCTCTCCTCTCTTAGCTCTCTCTTCTCACTTCAATCTGCAAAAGTGAGGCAAAATGCCTTTCCCATGCCTTTTTGAGAAAACCCTAGGGTGAGTCTAATCTAACGGTGGAGATTAGATTAGATCAATGGCTGAAATTAAATGCTCATATTTTATTTCTAAAATGTTAATTTCACTCACCCACTTAAATTTATCAGAAAGTGACTTTAATGCTCTAAAGTCAAATTAAATGCTTTTACTTAAGTCATTTAATGCAAGGGTCACTTTATGTCCCCTCTCCAAGTGACTAAGGCAAAAGTCACTAGGGGAACACTTCCCTAGGTACAAAACTAACACTCCCTCTTACCGAGGAAGGTGTTCTGCACCACTCCCAACTTGTCTCTGAAGAAGACAAACTTGCCCCTACCCAAAGACTTCGTCAGTATGTCTGTTGCCTGCTCATTAGTGGAAATATACTGAAGCGTGATTGCTCCTCTCTGAACATAGTCTCGGATGAAATGATATTTGATTTCTATGTGCTTTGACCGGTCATGAAAGACTGGGTTCTCAGAGAGCTGGATGCAACTCTGATTGTCACAGTAAATCACCGTAGGCCTAAGCTCCTGACCAAATAAATTCACCAGCGACTTGCGAAGCCACAAGGCCTCGCAGCTGGCCAAACTGGCTGCCATGTACTCAGCCTCTGCAGTACTCAAAGCAATGGGCTTCTGCTTCCGACTGAACCACGACACTGTTGTCGAGCCCAAATTGAAACAACATCCGGAAGTGCTCTTCTGGTCTGCCACATTGCCTGCCCAATCTGAATCTGTATAGCCAACCAATCTGATCCCCTCTGACCTCTTGTAGTCCAAACCAAAATCCACTGTCCTTGAAATATAGCGCAACACATGTTTTGCAGCGACCCAACACACACTCCTAGGCTCAACCATGAACTAGCTAAGAGTGTTCACTGCAAAACACAAATCTGGCCGAGTGTTGACCAGATACATCAATGACCCAATAAGCTGACGATATAAAGTAGGGTCCATCAACTCTCTCTCAGAAGCATGAAGCTTCTTCCAGTTGGTGATCATAGGTGTCGACATAGGCCTGCAATCCTACATCCTGAATCTCCTCAAAATATCAACTGCATACTTTCCTTGCCCCAGGAAAATATGTCCAGGCTCTTGCCAAACCTTCAATCCCAAAAAATAATGCATCAGCCCAATATCAGTCATCTCGTACTTTGCTGCAAGATCCTTCTTGCAAGCTGCAATGGGTCTCTCTCTCCCTGTGATAAACAAGTCATCAACATATAGCAGAAGAACAAGCAGATCATCTCCAACCATGATGAAGTAGAGATTCAGATCTGCTCCACTCTTTTGAAACCCCATACTCAGCAAGTAAGAATCAATCCTGGAGTACGAAGCTCTTGGAGCTTGCTTCATCCTGTAAAGGGCCTTCTTCAACGTGCATACATGTGTCTCTCTGTCATTTATCTCAAAGCCCTGAGGCTGCTCAATGTAAATCTTTTCTTGTATGATCGCATTGAGAAATGCGGTCTTCACATCCATCTGATGGATCTTCCAACCCATTTCCGCTGCAATGGAAATCAACGCCCTGATAGACGTATAACAAGCAATCAGTGTAAAAGTCTCATCATAATCAATGCCTGTCCTCATCCGAAGAACTACCAGAGCTAGAAGCCCCAGTCACCTGTGAACCTGAAGCTGGTGTACCAACACCAGGTGTACTCTGTAATCCTGATCTCGATCCCCTGTAAGGTGTACCTGTAATAGTAGACCCATCACCTGTCCTTGAAGACCCTGTTGGCCTAACCACTGAACCTGGTGAACCTGTGCCAACACTCTGTGGTCCTGGAAGCTCGGAAACTTGTGATCCTGACTGCTGCGTAGATGGAACTTGTGCCACAACCTGAGGTTCAGGGACCTGCTTCTCTCCCAACTCTGCCTCTCTTGACCTTCTGAAGGCTCGCTCCTCCTCAAACTTCACATCCCTCCTCACCACCACTTTCCTCTGAGAGGGGAGAGAAATGCGGAAAGCCTTCGCAGTCTCATCATAACCCACAAAGATGCCCTTCTTTGCAGTGGGCTCCAATTTTGTCCTCTTCTCTGAAGGGACATGAGAATAAGTCAGACTACCAAATATACGAATTCTTGCCTGAAAAACACTCCTCAGGTGTCATATTCCCCACTGCACGATGGGGACTCCTATTCTTAAGGTATACAACGGTGATGCAAGCCTCAGCCCAGAGAAAGAAAGGAAGTGACTGGTCATGTAACATAGCTCGAGCTGCTCCAACAATGGACCTGTTCTTCCTCTCTGCTACTCCATTCTGCTCTGGAGTATATAGAACTGTCAACTGTCTGATGATCCCCTCCTGTTTGCAAAATCCTTCAAACTCCTTGGAGGTATACTCACCCTCGTTATCCGATCTCAAGACTCGGATCTTCCTCCCTGTTTGGTTCTCCAAAAGAGCTTTGAATTTTTGGAACCTCTGCAAGACTTCCTCAGACTTCTTGCTCTTCAGAAAGTAGATCCAGGTCTTCCTGGAATGGTCATCAATGAATGTCACATAATACTCGTATCCTCTCAAGGACACAAAAGACATAGGTCTGCATAAGTCTGGATGTATCAAGTCAAGAGTACCAGTTGACCTGCTATCACTGCTAGGAAAAGCAGTCTTGGTGTACTTCCCAAAACACACCCCTTGCACACATCACTCTGCCCTGTGCTGAACTCCGGTAAACTTGTCACCATGTACATCAATAGCCCCAAGGATGGATGATGCAATGGAGCCATCCTCCTATGCCAAAGCTCACAGAACTCACTGCTGCTGCTATGTGCTAAAGCATGTTGCGGCTGGAACAAGAGCCTATATAGTTTCCCACATCTCGCTCCTATGGCAATTGAAGTAGATGGTCCTGCAGTCTTGGGAAACGTATGCACGTGTCCATCAATGAAAGACACCCCAAGACCCTGATCCTCGATCATGGAAACTGACACTAGGTTTTTCTTCAGCCCAAGCACATACAATATATCCTGCAATACCATGGGACTCATGGACTCCCTCTAAAATGTAATGGTCCCACGTCCAACTGCACTAACTACTGAGTCATCTCCCAACACAACCTCCACATCTCTCTCTGCTTGTGAAAGCTTGGAGAACATCTCACAAGTACTTGTCTTGTGGCTCCACTATCTATGTACCAAGTGCTGGAAGTAGATGCACTGTAAGAATGGTCCGTCACACAGGAAAACTCCCTTTGTTTGTCAACATCTGCATTGGTGAGGATGGATGCTCTCTCTCTCTCAATATGCCCAGTGCATAGTGAAAATTCACTCCGAAATTTAGCTGCAAAATCATCGATCTCAGCTGAAGCGACTGTCTGCTACTTCTTCTTCTTCTTGTTCGGACACGTAGCAGCATAGTGTCCCATCTTGTGACATGCAAAGCACTTCATAGTGCTCATATCCTTCTTCTGCCCATCCTGCTGCTGCTTGGCCCCACCCTTCTTGGGACCCTTCTTGCTCTTCTTCTTCCCCTTCACTGTCAATGCCACATCCTCCTCATCCCCTCTACTAGTAGAGCCACTGCACTGCAAGAAACCCCTCCGAGTCTCCTCTTGAACAAAGTCATCACATACTCTGTCCCAAGATGATAAGTTCTCTCTGGCCACCAACCCCTGAACAAACACAGCCCAAGGTGCAGTCACCCCATTCAGGGTTGTCCGCACTAACTCAGGAGCATCAATGGCCACCCCAACAACTGCAAGCTCATCTCTCACCTGAGAGATCCTAGTAAGATAAGTCATACATGCCTCTCCTTTGACCATCTTGACGTTCTTCAGCTTCTCTCTAAGTATCATCTTCCTTTTTTTCATTAGTACTAGCAAACAAACTGATCAAAGCAGTCCACATTTCATGCGCATGATCCTTTGCTTAAATGTGAGGAATAACATGGTCTTTAATAGCATCTAAGATTATCCTCATGGCTTTAATATGCTTCTTATCAAAGGCTGCAAGTAATACTGTATCAGTAGGAGGAATAGTAATGGGATTTGTTGTAGTGTTTCTAACTACTTCCTCCCACAACTCCAAGGATGATTTTAAGGAACCATACTGATTTAAAAGTGTATAAATGTTGGCTAATATTACCAATTCTTAAAATGGCAACTATAAAATGATTGGTGATATTTTTCAAAAAGTATTTTAATTTCCAAGGATTTTATATTGTTTATATAATAATTTGGCGATTTTTAGGGTGAAAAAGTTTTACTCTATCAAAATTGGGTGAAACAGGGCTTCAAAAAATGCAAAATGATGAATATTTTTTGGGAGAAAAACATGGAAAAATAGCCCATTGGGCTAAAATTCGCCCCTAAAATTATCCCCGCACAACTCATTTTCCCACAGCACAAGTAAAATCCGGGCTTTTCATGAGACAAAGTTCGCTGCCCCATCCAACCTATCCTCAGTTCTCAACCCCACCGAGTCATTTTCTCAAAGAACAAGTTTCAGCAAAATGTACCACTGTCACAAAGGTTTTTCTGAATTCTGGAAATCACTGTTTCACTACTAAAATTTAATTTTCTGCCACAACCCGCTCTGATACTATGTAGATTTTTCACTAGTTTTCAGCCACCGGTTTCAAGTAAAATTTATATCATTGTTTATGACATTCTCAGAAAAATAAAGTGCTGGAAATAAACAAAAAATTTCAGACTTAAAACACTGCTGTAAACAATCTTTTCAGTGACAGGAAATAAAAATCAGCATGCCATTTAATCACACAGAACACTAGGATTTTTGGCCAATGACCCTGGAAAAATCCACTAGGGAAAACCAGTTAGAGAGAATATTTTTATTTTTCAGGAGAAGTTTATCATTTACAGGAATACACAGAAAATATCAAACCAACTTATCTCAACTCGGAAGATAAATTTTTGTCTTGATTTGCGTGCCGAGCAGCAGAAATCAAACTCTGATTTTTTCCTATTTTTTGCCTCGATTTCCGTGCCAATGTACAGACTGTACAGACGGACCGTACGGACCTCGAAATCCATGCCCAATTTTTTTTCTCAAAAATTGTGCACTGAAATTTGCCTCGAAAATTGTGCTTGATGCCTCGAAAATTGTACTGTATGGACCAGCAATAAATGCTGCTGTCTTCTCCTCGATTTTCATGCCCTCTTTGCTGCTGCCCTTTCCCTCGATTTGCGTGCTGCAAAATTTTTCCTCTTGCTCAAGAAAAATGGAAACTTTCTCTCTTCTCTCTCAGCTCTCTCTTCTCACTTCAATCTGCAAAAGTGAGGCAAAATGCCTTTCCCATGCCTTTTTGTGAAAACCCTAGGGTGAGTCTAATCTAACAGTGGAGATTAGATTAGATCAATGGGTGAAATTAAATGCTCATTTTATTTCTAAAATATTAATTTCACACACCCACTTAAATTTATCAAAAAGTGACTTTAATGCTTTAAAGTCAAATTAAATGCTTTTACTTAAGTCATTTAATGCGAGGGTCACTTTATGTCCCCTCTCTATGTGATTAAGGCAAAAGTCACTAGGGGAACACTTCCCTAGGTATAAAACTAACACTCCCTCTTACCGAGGAAGGTGTTCTGCACCACTCCCAACTTGTCTCTGAAGAAGACAAACTTGTCTCTCCCGAAAGACTTCGTCAGTATGTCTGCTACGTGCTCATCAGTGGAAATATACTGAAGCGTGGCTGCTCCTCTCTGAACATAGTCTCGGATGAAACGATATCTGATCTCTATGTGCTTTGACCGGGCATGAAAGACTGGATTCTCAGAGAGCTGGATTCAACTCTGATTGTCACAGTAACTCACCGTAGGCCTAAGCTCCTGACCAAATAAATTCACCAGCAACTTGCGAAGCCACAAGGCCTCGCAGCTGACCAAACTGGCTGCCATGTACTCAGCCTCTGCAGTACTCAATGCAACAGACTTTTGCTTCCGACTGAACCATGACACTGCTGCTGAACCCAAACCGAAACAACATCCGAAAGTGCTCTTTCGGTCTGCCAGACTGCCTGCCCAATCTGAATTTATGAAGCCAATCAACATGATCCCATTCAACCTCCTGTAGTCCAGACCATACTCCACTGTCCCTGCAAGGTAACGCAACACATGATTTGCGGCTACCCAATGCACTCTCGTAGGCTCAACGATGAACTGACTTAGAGTGTTCACCGCAAAACGCAAATCTGCCCGAGAGGTCACCAGATACATCAATGAACCAATGAGCTGATGGTATAATGTAGGATCCACCAACTCTCCCTCAGAAGCATGAAGCTTCTTCCATTTGGTGACCATTGGTGTCGACATCGGCCTGCAATCCTCTATCCTAAATCTCCTTAGAATATCAACAACATATTTTCCTTTTCCTAGAAAAATATGTCCAAGGTCTTGCCAAACCTCCAATCCCAGAAAGTAGTGCATCAACCCAATATCTGTCATCTCATACTCTGAATCAAGATCCTTCTTGCAAGCTGCAATGAGTCTCTCTTCTCCTGTGATAAATAAGTCATCAACATATAATAGAAGAATAAGCGAATCATCTCCAACCATGATGAAATAGAGATTTAGATCTGTTTCACTCTTCTGAAATCCCATCCTCTGCAAGTAAGAATCGATCTTGAAGTACCAAGCTCTAGGAGCTTGCTTCAGCCCAGACAAGGCTTTCTTCAGCCTGCAAACCTGAGACTCTCTCTCATGAATCTCAAAGTCCTTAGGCTGTTCAACATAAATCTCCTCCTGTAGGATTCCACTGAGAAGTGCGGTCTTCACATCCATCTAATGGATCTTACAACCCATTTCTGCCACAATAGAAATCAAAGCCTTGATCAAACTATACCGAGCAACTGACGCAAAGCTCTCATCATAATCCACTCCCTCAATCCTGTGGAAATCCCCGCCCTACAAACCTGGCCTTGTACATCTCCACACTACCATCCGCAGCATGCTTTAGCTTGTAAAGCCACCGAGAAGTTACCACTGACTTCCCCTCATGTATCGGAACTATCTCTCATACATCGTTCTTCATGATGGAATGGTACTCATCCATCATGGCATCTCGCCAAACATGGTGCTGGGAGGCCTCCTCAAAAGTAGAAGGCTCTGAATCACATAAACTAGCCATTAAAAGCATTCCCAATCTGTCAGGCATCTAAATAGATCTCATTGGCTCGCTGGGTGTCCCAAACTCTTGAGCTTCCTTCAAGGCATCACGAAGCCACTTGGGTGTCTTCTTCCTTGGAGGTTGTTCCCACATTGGTCTGTCCCCATCAGAAGAACTACCAGAGGTAGAAACCCCAATAACCTATGAACCAGAAGCTAGTGTACCAACAACTGGTGAACTCTGTGATCCGAATCCTCTATAAGACCCAAAACTTGTCCCTGAAGACCCTGTTGGCTGAACCACTGAACGTGGTGAACCTGTGCCTACACTGTGTGGTCCAGTAACCGGAAACCTGTGATCCTGTCTGCTGTACTGATGGTACTTGCGTAACTGTCTGAGGTGCATGAACTTGCTGCTCTCCCTGCTCCAACTATCTAGACTTCTTGAAGGCCCGCTCCGCCTCAAACTTCACATCTCTCCTCACAACAACTTTCCTATGAGGAAGTTAAATACAGAAGGGCTTCGAAGTCTCATCATAGCCCACAAAGATGCCCTTCTCTGTAGTGGGCTCCAACTTTGTCCTCTTCTCAGAAGGGACATGAGAGCAAGTCCAACTACCAAATATGTGAAAATGGCTGACCTCATGCTTTTTGCCTGTGAAACACTCCTTAGGTGTCATGTTCCCCACGACACAATGGGGACTCCAGTTCTGAAGATGTACAGCTGTGCTGCAAGCCGCAGCCCAAAGAAAGAAAGGAAGTGACTCGTCATGTAACATAGCTCTGGTTGATCCAACAATAGACCTGTTCTTCCTCTCAGCTACTCCATTTTGCTCTCGAGTGTATGGAACTATCAACTGCCTCCTGATACCCTCCTGTCTGCAATATCCATCAAACTCCTTGGAGGTATACTCACCCTCGTTATCCGATCTGAGAAGTCGGATCTTCCTCCCTGTCTGGTTCTCCACAAGAGTTTTGAACTCTTGGAACCTCTGCAAGACCTCCTCAGATTTCTTGCTCTTCAGGAAGTATATCCAGGTCTTCTTGGAATGATCATCAATGAATGTCACATAGTACTCATATCCTCTCAAGGTAACGGATGACATCGATCCACACAAATCTGAATGTATCAAGTCAAGAATCCTTGTTGACTTGCTATCACTGCTAGGAAAAGTAGTCTTGGTGTACTTTCCCAAAGCACACTCCCTGCACACATCACTCTGCTTTGTGCTGAACTCTGGCAAACCTGTAACCATATGTCTCAACAACCCCAAATCTAGATGATGCAAGTGAGACATCCTCCTATGCCAAAGCTCACAAAGCTCACTGCCGCTGCTATGTGCAAAGGGATGTTGAGGCTGAAATAAGAGCCTGTACAGTTCCCACATCTAACTCCAATGGCAATTGAAGCAGATCGTTCATCAGTCTTGGGAAACACACACATGTCCATCTAGGAAGGACACCCCAAGACCCTGATCCTCAAGCATGGAAACTGACACCAAGTTCTTCTTCAACCCAGGTACATATAATACATCTCTCAACACCATGGGACTCATGGACTCCTTTTGAAAGGTAATGGCCCCACGCTCAACTGCTATGACTGCTGAGTCATCTCCCACACCACCTCCACATCAGTCTCTGTCTGTCAAAGCTCAGAGAACATCTCACGTGCACTTGTCATGTGGCTCGAAGCTCTGCTATCAATATACCAAGTGTTGGAAGTAGATGCACTGTACAGTGTAGGAATGGTCCGTCACCAAGGAAAACTCCCTCTGTCTATCAACATCCGCACTAGTGATAATAGATGTTCTCTCTATCAATATGCCCAGTGCACAGAGAAAACTCACTTTGAAATCTCGCTGCAAAGACATCAACCTTCGCTGAAGCTGCTGTCTATTGCTGCTTTTTCTTTTTCTTGTTCGGACACTGCCCAACATAGTGTCCCATCTTCTGACATGCAAAGCACTTTACAGTGCTTAGATCCTTCTTCTGCCCATCCTGCTTCTTGGCTCCACCCTTCTTGGGACCCTTCTTGCTCTTCTTCTTTCCCTTTGCTGTCAAAGCCACATCTTCCTCATCCTCCCTACTAGTAGAAGCATTGCACTGCAAAAGACCCCTTCGAGCCTCCTCCTGAACAAAATCATTCAAATCCTGTCCCATGAAGGTAAGTTCTCCCTAGCCACCTAGCCCTGGACAAACACAACCCAAGGTTGTGACACCCCATTCATAGTTGTGCACACCAGCTCAACACTAGGAACAACCACCCCAACTACTACAAGCTCATCTCTCACCTGAGAGATCCTAGTAAGATAAGTCATAACAACCTCTCCTTTGACTATCTTGATACTCTTCAGCTTCTCCCTCAAAACCATCTTCCTATTCTTGTTTGAACTCTGAAACAAGCCGGTCAACGCACTCCACATTTCGTGAGCACGATCCTTTCCTGAAATGTGTGGAATCACATGGTCTTTAACAACATCTAGGATAATCCTCCTAGCCTTAATATTTTTCTTGTTGAAGGCAGCCAATGCTACCGCATCGGTGGAAGCGAGAATAGCAATGGGATTAGCTGTAGTATTTTTGACTACCTCCTCCCACAACTCATTTTCCTCCAACACAAGCAAAATCCTAGCTTTCCATGGGACAAAATTCCCAGCCCCATCAAGCCTATCCTCCATTCTCAGTCTGGTTGAAGACATATTTCTTAAAGAACAAGTTTCAACAAAATGCTGCTAACTGTCAAAAGATATTTCTGAATTCTGGAAATTACTTTTTTCTCTGCAAATATTAATTTTCTGCCCCACTAAGCTTTGATACCATGTAAGTTTTTCTTAGTTTCAGCCACCGGTTTAAATGTCAAAAATATCTCAGTTTAATGCCCAACCCAAAAATACATAAGGCTAGAAAATAACATAAATTTTCAGACTGAAATAAACGTTGCTGTAACTCAACTTTTAATGACAGAAAAATTGAAAATAATAATAAATGCACACCATGAAATTTTCAGACACAGTAAATTTTTGGCAACATGCCCAAGAAAAACCTACAAGGGGAAAACCTCAGAAGAGAAAATTTCTGCCTCGTTTTTTGTGTCAAACTGGAAAAATCAAACTCAATTTTTTTCTTGTTTTTTGCCTCAATTTCCGTGCTGTTGTACGAACAGATCGTATGGATTGACTGTACGGAACTCAAAATCCGTGCCCAGGATTTTCCTCTCTCGAAAACCATGCCCAGAAATCTAGCTCGAAAAGCGTGCATGCTGTACTGAAAAGCGTACTGTACAGGCTGTATGGACCAGCAATAAATGCTGTTGTCTTCTCAATTTTTGTGCCGTGTTGCTGCTGTCCTTTCCCTTGATTTGCGTGCTGCAAATTTTTTTCTTTCTCAGAAAAATGAAAACTTTCTCTCTCACCTCTCTCTTTCACTTCAATCTACAAAAGTGAGTGAAATGGTCTTTTCTTGCCTTTTTGGTGAGAACCCTAGGGTTTATCTAATCCAACAGTGGAGATTAGATTAGATCGGTGGATGAGATTAAATGCTCATATTTGAATCTCATAAATATTAAATTCACTCACCCACTTAAATTTATCAAAAAATGACTTTATTCTCTAAAGTAATATTAAATGCTCATCTCAAGTCATTTAATGCAAGGGTCACTTTATTTTCTCCTTTTAAGTGACTAAGGGTAAAGCCACCTAGGAGAACACTTTCCTAGGTACAAAAATCAACACCAAAGAGTGACAAAATACGGTAATTGCCTCCAAGACAAACTTTTTTGAAAGTTAATTCTCCTCCAATAGATTACCATCTTTTGCATTGATGGTTTATGCTAGCTTCATTCTTTTCAAGTATCCGACCCCAATTCTTTTTTTGATAACCATTGGGCCTTAAGATATATTCAAGATTCAAGATACTTGATCCCAATTTAGAACCTATGCTTTTGAAAGTAAAACACTCAAGTAGACTAAGTCTCCAAACCCTCCTTCATAACATAAAATCATATTCAGAAATTTGGATATTCAACTCCATACCTGTGTCTGTGCTAAATGATTCTAGGATCTCCTGCACCCTTGTGCATTCCCTCAAGCTTGCATTTGATACCAACAAGGTATTGTCCTTGAAGAAAAGATGTGTTATTGCCAGAACACCCCCTATTTTCACTCCTGTAATAGCAATAGTCCTTTTTGCACCTCTTGTAGACTTACTGAGGGCTTCTGCTACTAATAAAAATAGGAAAGTAGAAAGTGGCCACCCTCCCTTCAAGCCCCGGGCAGGTCTAAAGATTTGGGAGGCTAAACTTGCAATGAGAAGAATAGAGGACACATAGGAGACACATCCCATCATCCATTTGGCCACTGCCAAGTTGAATCCTAGATGTAACAACATTAGACAAAAGTACAACCAACTAGTTCGATCATACACCATTGCCACAAGTTTTTTAGCTTAATCATGTAAAAGGCCTTTTAGAGGAGCCAATTGCTTCACAAGTCTATCTGCCCACCAAAATCCTAATTTTTTTTTGCTAAATCACCTTTGTAAAGATCCTTTTGATCCTTACTGCAAGAATCTTTGCAATAGTCTTATATATACAGTTACACAAAGAAATAGCCCTAAATCTCAAGAATGGCTTTGGCATCTCCTTTTTAGAAATCAATGCTAAGAAGGTAAAATTAAATTCTCTGATTATTTTGCCATTTATTTTCCCCCATCACCTTGAAGAGTTCATCTTCGAGTAGCTCATAAAACCAAGAAAAACTTATATTGGACGATCGTCTGGCCTCAATCTTTTGTGCTTCTTAATAGAGCTAAGAATTGCCTAGTTTTCTGCTTTGTGAGTTCTATGAGCATCTGATTATCATCCTTAAAAATAAAGTTAGTAAGTAAACTAGTAGTCTTCATAATCTTTGTAATATTTGTTCAATGAGGTTGTTTCTATAACATATTAAAATGTTGAACCCAAATTTGCTCTTACAGAAAATCCCCTGATCGATTTGTGTGATTGGCAAAATTGGGGAAAAACTTTGTATTCTCATCACATTCATTTCAATCCAAAAAGCCCAGGGATTAGACCAGTGTTGTCAAAGTTGGCCAAGATTTCTGTGACTGGCTGAGTCTTGCCATGTCAGCACCGCGTGCACTACTAGCCGTAGGAAAGCGTGACAGACTTGCCTGAGACTCGCCAGACTTGCGACTCTCAGACATGCCAATACATGTTAGATTCAAGGATAAAATGATTATTCTGAACCTGCTTCCAGGGTTCGTCATGCTCTAAGAATCCCATTCAATTATTTCTGTTTGCCTGGGATTATCTCCCTTGCAACTTTTCCCTTGATTGCTGAATGAAAGATTTTCTCCTAGCCTTGGTCACTGCCTAGACCCAGCCTTTATGACATTCCCTTCATTTCAGAATTTCTGGTTTGCAGAGAGTCTCTATTGTAGTAGGCTGATTCTGACCCATATTCAAAGAAAAATTCACCTTGTCTAGGATCACTTAATAGAGGGGCTTGGCTCAAGGGAGACTCCTTTATAATTTGAGGGAAGACATTTCCTTTGTTTGAATGATAAACAGAGCCTGCTATCCCCGTGCCCACTCCACTAGAAGATGTTCTAGATTAGTGTCTTTTTTTTGGGGCCTCTCAAGGAGTTGGACAGGAAGTTTTGTTCTTAATAACTGTATTAAAAACAGTAGGAGAATACAACAGCTTGTCTGTAATAGAAACTGACTTACTAGACATTGCTTGGTGCATAACATCATTCTTGCAAATTCTTCTGCCGTGCTTGAAAGTCGTTACCTCCCAACACGACGACTGGGGCTTTTCCTCCATGGCAGGGTGAGATTCAACCTATGGTCCTTACTTTTTGTAGTTCCAAACAGTCCATTGATTCTTCAATAGGCTGCGTATCCTTTGGAAGAGATTTTGGCAACTCAGAACTCTCCTCCAATCTGCTCCCTTTCTCTTCATCCTTATCAGAATTTGTCATTCAAAATCCCACTCCTGTCTCAGAGACTGGTTGTTGGTTTTCTTTTTCAGGCTTATCCCCAATGATAAAATCCCCCACTACTTTCGGCTCCCGGGTCTCTTCTCTAGATCTTGTGTACAAATTTTTGAACATAGTCCACCACTATGTATCCACAGATATTGCATCTCGCACATCTGCAAAGAACCTTCTCATAGTCCCAAAGTTTCCAACCACAATATCAATTGAATTGGGCAATCCATTCGTTATATCTATCTCAACTAGTATCTGTGCCACTAACCAAATAACATTTGACTAAAAGGAGCAATCCGCATGCACAGTTTTACTGATTCCATCCCCGACAGCTAAAAATTTTCTTTGACCAAAACTCCAACGGGAGACCTAAATCCTAACCCAGATCAGCGTTGACTGAATGGCCTAAGCCCCTTAAAATCTTCCTCACATCAACTTCTTCATGGACCATGATTTCTATTTATTCTTTGGCTAGAGGTGGAAAGATGGGCCCTATCCTAACAAAGGAAATCATGTATTTCGCATCGACAAATTAAAATACTTCTCAGAAATTTGCCTGCCATGGAACGTTAATGTTAGTGCCTTACTGGAATATATTAGAGACTGTTCAACTCGCTAATGTTCACCTAGCACCATCTGCATTCTTTCACGACGTTTCTTGATCAGCTTTTGCTCTTTCATGCTCCACTTTCTTTGATTTATTATACGTCAGACCACCACACAGCTTTAAAATCAAGATTCTAGCCCAAAAAACCTGCACCTCGCTCGGGAAACCTTATCTCCTTAGCAAAGTCTGAAGGACTTGATACTAAGTAATAGAATAAAATATAAACATAAAATAATATAAATCTATAATGTATAAATATATTAGAGTCATGTGACTCAACTCTTCTCTTCACTTGTATTTATTACATTCATTTGCATTGTATTTGCATCATCAATTATTATTCATATTTCAAATATATACCTTTGAATTTTCTGTTCAGTTATTCTATGAACTTGGGGTACATTAATTCTACATGGATGTAATATATTAAGGCTGTACAATACCCACGTTAGAACATAGGTTAAGAAAGATTTAAGCTTGCACCTCTCCCTTACAAGTAACAAGAGCAATGCCTTTACCAACTGATCATGAAATATTCCCTTTGTTAATTTTCTATAGAAATTTTAAAGTTGATAAATATTAAATATTAGCCAAGATCTGGATGATTTCTAACTATTTTCCAGCTCTCCCTGTTTTTCATTTCATTTCATTTATGTCAGATATGGAGTGACTAGACTTCCATTATTAGGTTGCACATAGCTAGATTTTCAAAAATAGAGTTCAAAAGTAGACTCTATGTTGCTGTCGTGAAAGATTTTAGTCATCTGCAGTACCTCCTGATTTCTTCTGTTTTATTTGTTTTACAATTGTACTTGGCCTAAATATATATTTTTCATGGCAAATTTATCAAGCACTCCCTCATGTAATGTATGTTAGATGCTGATTTGTCTTTCAGTTCCATTGACTGTTTTTTGATCACTTGAGAACATTAATCCAATTCTGCCTTCAAATTGCGTTTTTACTCTGATAAAATATGGTATAATATAGATAAAATGATTCATGATAACAAACTAGTGTCAATTAATGGAGCTTCCTTAATAAATTTATGTTCAGGTAAAATGCATAAACCTAGACACTAATTTTTAGTGTTTTATAAACATTATAACAAACTCATGAACCTTGATTCTATCTTGCCTTTCTCCAGTGTTGTTTTAATAAATATTTTGGATACTAAATTAGTTAATTTTCTTTTTTATTTGCTTCATGGAGTCTCTTTTTATCAGAATATTACATATTCCTAATCCCTAGTCTTTACACAAGGGAACTTTTTTATTTCTACTCATGCAATCTTATCTCTTCTATAGGGTTACTGGTCTCAAGGTAGAACTTCTGGGGGAGACATCTGCTGCTTCAACAATTTCTTATTTAGATAACGGCTTTGTGTACGTAGGTTCGAGCTACGGAGATTCACAGGTAATTCTTACCTAGATATTCTAATATTGATTTGATGTAGTTTAAAGCCATCTACTGATTGTACAACTTAATTGCCACATTTTCCAAAAGTTTGCTGAAGCTAAATGAACATCAAATCATTCAAGATTCACAATGTTGCCTGGATGAGGAAGTCATCTGCTTTCTTCTTTAGGAAGTGTTCACTATAAATCACAAATTTTAATGGTTCTTGTTTGTACATCTGGTAGAGCTAATGATATCTGACCTTATAAAATGGGTGTCAGAAGCCCTAAAGGCTCAGAGTTTGTGTTTGAGTTCAATTCACTGGCGATGAGATTTGGATCGAGTTCAAATTTCCCCATGAGATTCCACTAAGGTCCACCATTAGCTTCCTCTATATACATATTTCAAATATATATTAAAGTTATATACATTATAATTATATTAATATATTAAGTTAATATAAAATTTATAATAATTTAAAAAATAATAAAATTTATAAACCAGTGGTTGACTCGCAACTAGCAGCAACAAATCCCTGTGCCCCATTTCCAGCAGCACAGATTTAATGATCTGGAGTTACCTTTTGGCCTGTTGCAGCACCGACTCGCTGAATAGCCAGTTTCTGTACAGTCGCACATCCATCACGAAGTTTGCAAATCGATCTGTGTGTGTACTGAACAAATGTTCTGGCAGCAAATGGAGAGACATGGAAATTGGAATCAGGGCCAAACCTCACCAAATTAGGGCTAAACCTGTGTTTTTCTTTGAAATTTGCCCAACTTCAAACTTCAACCTTGAAGTTCGGCCAAGAGAAGTCCACAACAATTACATTTTGGTTGAAATGCAGTGTGCACAGGAAAAAAGGATATGCACTTCGTTAAGGTAGAATGAGTAGATAATATTTCAGTCTAGCTGTAACATATTAACTTTTGCTAGAGAGCTGTAACGTATTTACTTTTGCTAGTCTTGTGGAACCCATGATTGATTCTCTAGACACCTGTATCAACCTCTGTAATCATTATCACCACATGATTGTGAGTCTTGAGAACCCACAATATATCTCTGGACACCTAGATCAAGTGCTAACCTCTAATAATTCTCTCCACATGGTTGATATTAGCACACATATAAAATGGGGTCCCTTTGCGGGCAGCTTAGTAATTATATCTGCAACTTGTCCTTCTCCTAGTTGTATGGGTTTTTCCTTCTTGTCTTCAGCTGCACCTCTACAAGCTACATTCACAATCCCAACAACCTCTTACTTGCAAAGGAATTTTGTCTCACTGTTGCAGCTTCTAGATTAGAAAATTTTCCGCCTTGCTACGGCAAGTAGATGCATGGGTGTACGGACCATATATACTGGCAGTGAATGGAGAGAGTCAACTTGGAAATTAGAATCAGGGCCAAACCTCCATGAATTAGGGCTGAACCTGTGATTTTCTTTGAAATTTTCCCAAGCTTCAACTTCAACCTTGAAGCTCGGATGACCATGTGACTTGGAGAAGTGTAGCATGCCTAGGAGAAAAGAATATGCACTTGCTTAATAAGGTAAAATGAGTAGATAAGTTTTCAGTCTAGCTGTAACCTATTAACTTCTTCTAGTCTTGCTGAATCCATGATGGATTCTGTAGACACCTGTACCAACCTCTGTAATCATTCTCACCACACTATTGTGAGTCTTGCGGAACACACGTTAAAATCAGTGGACACCTACATCAAGTGCTAACCTCTAGTCATTCTCTCCTCATGGTTGATAACTTGATATTAGCACATATAAAATGAGATCTCTTTGTGGGCAGCTTAGAAATTATATCTACAACTTGTCTCTCTCCAAGTTGTATGGGTTATTCTTTCTCGTCTTCAGCTGTACCTCTACCAGCTGTATTCACATTCCCAACAACCTCTTATTTTACAAAGGAAAATTGTTGCACTGTTGCACCTTGTAGTTTAGAGAGTTTTCCTCCTTGCTACAGCAAGTAGATGCGTGGGTGTATTGAACAAATGTGCCTGCAGTTAATGTGGAGAGTCAACATGGAAATTGGAATCAGGTCAAATCAGTGTTACAAACATCGCCGATCTATCGGCAACATCGCGATATATCGCGATGTTAACTCACTGGCGATATATCGGCAATATATCACTTTGATATTTTCCTGATTTTTTGGCGATTTTTCTCGATTTTATCGCGATATTTACCGATTTTTTCAAATATATCATGATATTTGCCGATTTTTTCAAATATATCGTGATATTTGCCGATTTTTTCGAATATATTGTGATTTTTTGCATTTTTGTATTTTTTATTTTGCTGATATATTGCCGATGTTTTCCGACATTTTTGCCAATAAATCTGATAATTTCTTTTTGGACCCTTGGCGATATATTCGCCGACACGATATTTGTAACATTGGGTTGAACCTTCCTGAATTAGGGCTGAACCTATGATTTTCTTTGAAATATCTTAACCTCGAAGTTCAACCTTGAGCATCAGCCGACCATGTGACTTGGTTGAAATGGAGTGTGCCTAGTTTCGAATATATTGTGATTTTTTGTATTTTTGTATTTTTTATTTTGCTGATATATTGCCGATGTTTTCCGACATTTTTGCCGATAAATCTGATAATTTCTTTTTGGACCCTCGGCGATATATTCGCCGACACGGTATTTGTAACATTGGGTCGAACCTTCCTGATTTAGGGCTGAACCTATGATTTTCTTTGAAATATCCCAACTTTGAAGTTCAACCTTGAGCGTCGGCCGACCATGTGACTTGGTTGAAATGGAGTGTGCCTAGGAAAAATGGATATGTACTTGCTTAAGAAGGTAGAATCAGCAGATAAAATTGCAGTCTAGCTGTAACCTGCTAACTTTTGTAGTCTTGCTGATCCCATGGATAAATTCTCTAGACACCTGTATCAACCTCTGTAATCATTCTCACCACACGACAGTGAGTCTTGTGGAATCCACAAAAAATAATCTAGACACTTACATCAAATGCTAACCTCTGTAATCCTTCTCTCTTTGGGAGCAGCTTAGAAATTATATGTGCAATTTGTCTCTCTCCAAGTTGTATCTGTTGTTCTTTCTTGTCTTCAGCTGAGCCTCTACCGGCTGCATTCACATTCCCAACAGCCTCTTATTTTATAAATGAAAATTGTTGCACTGCTGCACCTTGTAGAGTAGAATGTTTTCCTCCTTGATACACAGATCTTCACCCGCACCCATGCAGCATGGTCTCAGATTTTGTTAGATGCTGTTTAAGTTAGTCATTTGTTCAATCACCATTATAATGCAGCCTTTAACTTCAATGAATGTGGCAATTTACTGAGCTTCAAAGTTGCATTTTGAATGGATGCCAGAGAATTTGATAGCAATTTTGCAGCATACAACGTTGACATCTTTATGTGTTATAGATTATCAATGACATTGACAATCACCAAGTGCGATTACTACTAATCAAGCCCTGTACATGCAATGCCAAGTTTAACATGTTATTTATGCTGTAATATGAAATAGTTTTCTGCAACCTTAGGTTGTCGATGCCTGGATGATTGTTATTGACTAAAACAATATAATTAATAACAGTGCCAAAGAGAAACAGATCAATGTTGCGGGACTTGCCGAATCAGCAAGTCGTTCCTTAAATGAGAAATTAGTGTCAACATATTTCTATTTTTCAAAATACATGCATGACTCAGGTTATATTGCCTGATCTTTTCCGGAGCTTTTACTGTTGCAATGATTCAGTACCCTAGGCAAATTATTCACTACTTCAAAACCTGTAACGCTGAAACAGATCATCCAGTGTTAATTATGAAAAGCTTTATTCCTTCTATTGGTCAAAAACATTGTACTTTTCACTCTAAGCTAGGCTGCTAGCCCTTGCTTTTACTCTGCAATGCATCATCCATCTGACATCATCCTTGTATGTGTTTTATATTAGACACCCATGACAAATTGGCATTGGGTATGTTTCCTTCTTGATAATTTGATTGTTAAGATATAGTGGCCATTTTAGTTTTCTTAAGCACCTGATTCATGAAATTATCTTTTTATATTGCTTTTAATGTATCATGTTAAATGAGTGTAATGTGATCATTGCTGAGGTTTTTTCTTTATTTTGTACTCTTCTTAACGTTTCTTAGTTTCACTTAAAAATGCCTTTCTCTGAGGATTTTTGTGAAGTTCTGATCATTTCCTCCTGTTTTTGTTCCTCAGCTTGTAAAACTGCATCAGCAACCTGATAGTAGAGGTTCCTATGTAGAAGTTTTGCAAAGATTTGTAAACCTTGGTCCCATAGTGGACTTCTGTGTTGTTGATCTTGAGAGACAAGGTCAGGGTCAAGTAGTGACTTGTTCTGGAGCGTTCAAGGATGGTTCTCTTCGCATAGTCCGAAATGGGATCGGAATCAATGAGCAGGTTTTGTATATGTTCTAACTTCTAAGCTGATTCTACATAATATTCAGGTTGTTTTTACATCATATTTTGAGATGCTAGTATCATTGTTGTTAGTTGTTTTCACTTGCTTCACAGGCATCTGCAGAGCTTCCAGGCATAAAGGGAATTTGGTCATTACGATCTTCAACTCTTGACATGTTTGATACTTTTTTGGTCGTGAGCTTTGTTAGTGAGACTCGTATACTTGCAATGAACTCAGATGACGAATTGGAAGAAACAGAAATAGAAGGATTTGTCTCTGATGCTCAGTCGTTATTTTGTAAAGATGCCATTCATGATCAGCTTGTTCAGGTATAATTGTGAATGGATAAAATCATATAACATGGGTTATATTTAGGCATTGTTTAGAGTAACAGAAGGCAACTGTCTTGTAAATTTAAATCTTGATTAACTTGATGTTATAAAGAGACACCCTTCAGAATCTGTGACAATTATCATTTAGCTTGAATTGCTCCTGTTCATATTGGGGACTGTTGTTTAAGGTTTACTGTTTTTGATATATTTACATTTTTAATTTTTTCTTAAATTTTCCATACACATATTTGCTATACAATATTGAAGTTGGGCCCATAACAAGATGTTTCAAAGGAACCACAAGTTCCATATTAACGCTTTTCATGCTATAATGCTTTTTAGATTAGAATTGCATCAAATGTATTTTCACTCTTCTCTGAGAATTACTTTATAATTGTTTTTCCTCAACATATTATGAATCCTTCTTGGAAGATAGATGATACTGAGGATCAGCACAGAGTGTTGGGTTCTTGGATTACCATATTGGATTTTAGTTTTACCCTTACCATTTGCCATCTAAAGATGATTATTATATCTACAATGCCCCATTCAAGCAGCATTTGTCAGGCTGTCAGCTGTAAACAAATATCCTGTGTTCACCATTACCTGTTATGGTCCAAGTTAGAGAGCCTTTGATTGCTGGTTAGATCCTCTTAGCGTTATGGTTAGTTTGCTTATGACGTGCTATGTGCATGCTGGTGCAGTTTGATTATACAGCTCAACTTTGGTATGTTGACAATATGCTACTTTAAAGAAGGCTACAACGTTTTGCTCTTTAACATGTAATTTCCAGGAGATCTTTGGTCATAATGTTTGGGTTTATGGAGTGCAGTTATGGGTTCCTAATTTGTGACCGAGAGATCATACATTTTCAACTGAGTTTTTTATTTTCACATTCCCTTCATTCACAAAATAACATGTGAAGATGTACTGATCTGTTCTAACTTTTAAAAGGAAGTTGGCTTTAATGATAAGTTTTCTTACATTTGAAGACTGGGTTGAAGAGTCAATTCTAGCTGCATATGATGTGCCAATCTGACTGTAGTTACTCTTTTGACAGGTAACTGCCAGTTCTGTGAGGCTGGTTAGCGCACCCTCTCGAAAGCTATTGACTGATTGGCGAGTGCCTGCTGGATTTTCTATAATTGTAGCAACAGCTAATGCTACTCAGGTTTTTCCCTGCCCAGTTATTTTTATTTATGCTTCAACACTGTTCAATAATGTCTGACTAATTTAGAGTATATCATATTCCCATTCTTCCAAGTTCTATTGATGGCAAATGTTCTTCCTACTTTGAATTTGTGGTGGTCAACTGTGATTACGAACTTTTCAAATGGTGTCTGCAGACTGTTTCCTCACCCTTTTGATGTCATGTAAATGTTGTGGCTTGTATCCCAGTCATTGGTTGTATTATTCATTTGGCATATGGCGTACTAAATCCCTTAATGTTTCTTTTGCTTGGTATATATTTGATTATGGTATACATGTTTTATGTGGAACTCTCCATGGGAGCTAAAGAATACTGAACGAGGCAGAACAGATACCCATTGGCAACCAGAATGACCAATTGGCACAAACATTCCAGAGTGGTAGGATTTTATGTACACACATGATTACCTTGTGCATTTCTCCAGTAGAAAGGAGAGAAGGACATGCACCTTGAAAAGCTGTATATTGTACAGTGAGTTGAAACTTGAGATCTTATTCGACATTTTTTTTACTTAGCTTTGGTCTGGGTCAGCTGTTAAACCTTAAGAAGGTCTGATCATATTAATCAAAGTGGATTCCTATTGAGATGGACTTTTGTGTAATTCATGTGTTGTGTGAGCAAATTGTTCAGTAAAGGGTTTTCTATTTCTGTTTTAAAATAAAGTATTACAGTTATATTTTAATGCACCCTGTGAGCTTGGGTTTAATTTGACATTGCATAACTTATAGTTACTGGTTCACCCTAATGGATTACTTGTTCTAAAGTATGTTGATTCATGATTTCTTGACTTTAAATCTTCTACATTGCTGCCAATTTAGGTTGTTTTCTTTTGCTTCATTGCTAAACTTTCTATATTTCTGTTAGCCATATGGAAGTAGGTTGTCACAAGCAATTTTCTAATGTCTAGCTTCTGATATTTACTCGGTATGTCTTTGAACTATTTTTGTATTTTTCTATCTAACAGGTTTTTTTGGCCACTGGAGGGGGTAATCTTGTCTACTTGGAAATTGGAGAGGGATCCCTCACTGAAGTGAAACATTTGGCAATTGAGTTTGATGTATCTTGCCTAGACATAAATCCTATTGGTGATAATCCGATGCGGAGTGAATTGGCAGTTGTTGGACTGTGGAGAGACTATAGTGTTAGGTTATACTCCCTTCCTAATCTAGAGTTCATTACAACATTGCACTTTGGAGAAAATGTCCCACCCCGGTCAGTGCTTCTTTGTAGATTTGAAGGGGTATGTGGATTATTTCAACTGTTCATTCTTTTCTTTGGCAAGTAATTCTTTATTGGTTTAGAAGTATTGGGTATGTTTTATGCAGTAATGAATAGACCCTTTAAATTTAAGTTCATTTAAGATTTTGATGGTAAGTTCTTTAGTTAGAATTTACATCGTTGATTTTGTTTTTGTTTCTCAGATTGCATACTTGCTATGTGGTCTTGGGGATGGGCATTTATTTAACTTCATACTGAATATGAGCACGGGAGAGTTGTCTGACCGGAAGAAGATTTCATTGGGTACAAAGGCTATTACCTTGCGGACTTTTCGCTCTAAGAACACAACACATGTTTTTGCAGCATCAGACAGGCCAACGGTTATTTACAGTAGCAATCGGAAATTGCTCTATAGCAATGTGAATCTCAAGGAAGTCAATCACATGTGCCCTTTCAATTCAGTTTCTTTTCCAGACAGGTGTTGCCACATCTTCCTGAATTAATTTTTATTTGTAATCCCTTTTCAAAGTAGTTATCTTTTTTGTTTTTGTTTTGTCAACCAGTGCAAGTATGGTATTCTGATAATATAAGGCTCCCAAGATTTAAATCGATTGACCAGTTGCGATAGTGGAACTTCTATTTTATCCTATTCACATTTGATCAGCTGATGAAACATTCTAATGTTATATATAATTTATTGTTGCTAGCATGCCATGTTAGTATTAGGAAAGCATTAGATGTCTCATCAAGCATTAAATGCCCATTATCAATGTCTATAAATGTTTTCTTATCAATGTTATACCTCTTTGTTACTAATGATTATACAGTAATGTAGGAGGGTATCCTATAAATGCAGCTTTATATCTTGTTTGTAAGAAGTCAGAGAACACAATATCTCAGTGAGTTATTAGGGTGAGTAAATTCTTTAAATATCTCCATAGAATGCCATATTTGTGCCTTGATTTTGTGTTCCCATATGCCACATTGTTAATTGGTCTTGTGACTGCTTTCCAAACAAAAGCNCTTTTTATAACATATTTTAGGGTTTGGATTAGATAGTTTCATCAAAATTGTATGGTGTTCATTGATGTTCCCAGAGGATCGAGGTAGAGGTTTTACCATTGCTTATATTGGTGTCCTCATCATTAGTGTCACCCTCTGCATCGTCATCTAGCCTTTGCCTCTATCTTGATCCTCTGGGGACATCAGTTAACAACATTCACTTTTGATGAAACTGCCTAATCTAAGCCCCAAAATATGTTATAAAAAGTTTAACATGCCTAATCAATGATTTTGGCTTGAATGTATTAAACATAGTGCAACTGCGAGACCCATTCTCAGGGAGGACGATACCCTAGTCAGTTAACTAGCGTAGAGTAAGACCCTAGAAGGTACCGTAGGGCCCCCAGTAGTCTCCTGGGGTTCTTGGTTTGTGACCAAGTAGGTTGATGCTAGGCAAAGTCCCTAACATATGGTTAGGGCCCTGATATGCCACTAGGGTATTTTGGTCTGGCACTAGCTCACTTCTTGGACACGATGTCCAAGTAGATCCTGCAGGATGAGACAAAGACGCTTTGGTTTGGGACCAAGAAGATTCTTGGTTTGGGACCAAGTAGTTCCTGCAAGACCATTCTAGGTCAATTAACTAGGTGGTTCTTGGTCAAGTTGACCAAGATGATGATGTGTGTTGTCCTCTTTTAATTGGTTATTGCTAGGTTGTTTCTCAAGGGACTGGCCACCCCTTGATGATGTCACTTAAGTCACCTAGTTCGAATTCGTGTTCGAGTTTGACGACCTTGAAGTTCGCTAAAAATTCGCTAAAAATTCGGCATTAAATTCGATAGTGTAAAATTTAAAAATAAAAAATATATATAATTCTTTTAATAAAATTTAATATGCAATTAAGATTATATATATAAAATATATGCAATTATAAAATTATGTCATTTAATTTAATTGAATTATATATAAAACAATAGGATAATATATGAAATTTAATTTAATTTTAAAATTCAATATGCAATAAAATTATATATGAAATTCCCAAATAATAAAAGGCTATCGGGCAGGCGAGAGAATTCAGAGGGTATGTGAACGATGAACATCGTCCACCAACACCCTGAGCCCTCACGTCACCAATACTAACTCTCACACCAACGGCTGTAAAAAACAATAACCTATGAAAAACTTGCTTCAAATTTGAGGGCTGACTAACCCTATGGCTTCACAATTCACTGTGCTCATTTTTATACTTCAGCAATAGTGGAATCTCATAGAGCACAACAGCGACCGCACAATGTATATACCCGCGGAGGTATTTTTGGTAGGAATTACACGCTAACTACCGAAACCAAAAATAAATGAATTTACGCTGAATCTGGGAAATTCGACCCATTATTTAGCGATTTAATTCACTCTAAAACGCATTCATGGTATGAATTCGATTTCATATTTAAATCCGACGATGATGAAGTTTGTCTTCCACAAAAATTCGTCGATTTTTTAATTTTAATTCGAAAAATCGCCAAATCCGGTGACTTAGGATGTCACTAGCAACTAATGCTTAGGAGCAGTATTGAGGACCAGAGGATCACATCATCCAGTTTGGATCTTATCCTTGTACAATGATGATAAAAATATATGAAACGATGTACCTTGAGAGAGAGAAAAGATTAAAGTCCTTGGTTTTGTTGGTCCTATGGGTAAAAGGGGTTGTTTGTCCACCTTTATGGTACACTTTGGTCTTGTGGGTATGAGGGTTGTCTTAACTTTTTATTGTGACCCCTTTGGTTGACTTTTGGTCCTTTATCTTTTACTTGGTCCTAGTGTCTCTTTTATGTGTACCTTTGGTATGATGACTTTTATTTTATGGTTTTTATTTTTGGACCATTGGTACCTTATCCCAAGTCAACCTAACTTTATGGTTTTTATTTTTGGACCATTGGTACCTTATCCTAAGTCAACCTAACTTTATGGTTTTTATTTTTGGACCATTGGTACCTTATTTAACTTTATGGTTTTTATTTAGTCTTCCACCAAGTTTCCGGGACGGGGGGGCGTGGGAGCGGGGAAATGCACATTGGGGACGTGTAGAGACACCCCAAAATTTAGGGGTATTTTGGGGGACGGGGGGGTGGAGAGGCGTCAGGGTCCCTAACATAGTGGAGTGGGTCTCTAAAATTATAAAAAAGAAAAAAGAAAATAATAAAAATATGAACCCCAACATATAAACATATCAATTCCTCATCCCATCACCATTTGCATGCTAGCATGCTTATGTTCCCGAAGAATTTAGTGTAATTTAATGTAATCGTTATAGCCAAGCATATCATATCGATGTTTGTTTCTTTTTATTTGTTTCTATTTTGTTTTAAAATGACCATTCAGTGTAAAAGCTTAAAATTTAAGATGAATCATTTCTTTTTTAAGTAAAAAAATTTAAAAAATCGAGGGCAGTCGAGGCCTGTTGGAGCCCCCCATTTTCAGGAGGGGGCGTGTGGGAGCCCCCCAATCCGAGAAACTCCTAGACCCGCGTTTCCCCAAGTTTCGCAGAAACGGGGGCGCTGGGAAACGTTTCCTATGGAGCCCCCCAGCCCTCGAGGCGTGGAAGCGTAGGGGGAGAGCCCTCGACCCTGGGAGGCGCGTCCCCGTGGAACACTGTTTTTATTTTGTAAGACCATTTGACCATTGGTACCCTATCCTAAGTCAACCTAATTTTTATTTTATGTTTTACTAGTAACCACCCTAAAATCTAGGGGTGAAGAAGGACCCTTCTAGATTTCCTTTCAGTTTATTATACAAGTATAACTTTGATGAACCTATAAAAAGATTCGCAATTTATTATCTAATTTGTATAACTGAATCTTTTGATTGATGCCGGCAAGTCTTATCCTTCATTGTATTATGTCTCTTTGCCTATGCTGCTTCACTATGATGGGTGTATCTATGTTGTCAAAGACACCAAGGACTTGCACCTGCCCTCATCTGCACCCACTTGAGGGCTTTTGAACCATGGTTTCCTCATTAATACAAGACTGATGACCTTGCTGCTTGCTGCTTGCTGCTAGACCATTCCTGTGGGCCCACTTGATTAATTTTAGGATGTTGATGATTTGTTCTAGTTCTGAAATTGACATTTATGTTCTGTTTTGATGGAACAGCCTTGCAATTGCAAAGGAGGACCTGCTTACCATTGGGTCAATTGATGACATTCAGAAACTTCATATTCGTGCGGTTCCTCTTGGAGAGCATGCTCGTCGTATTTGCCATCAGGAGCAGTCTCGAACATTTGCCATTTGCAGTGTGAAGTATTCTCAGTTAAATATTGAGGAGGCAGAAACACACTTTGTGCGTCTGTTAGATGATCAGACATTTGAAACTATTTCATCATATCAACTTGATACTTATGAAAATGGATGTTCCATCCTCAGTTGTTCATTTACCGATGACAACAATGCCTATTATTGCGTTGGGACAGCATATGTGATGCCCGAGGAGAATGAACCTAACAAGGCAAGCTCTGAAACTTCTGTTTCTTCTTTTCTAATACTCTCATTTTTTATAGGGTTTTATTACAATTTAATGACAATAGTAAATACAGCAAAGATTCATGCTAGATCGATGTCTTGTACTTGCCATGCAATAGCAAAGATTCAATTGCTTTCTTTTTATTTGTCTTTGTTAACAGGGCAGAATTTTAGTGTTTTCTGTTGAAGATGGTAAACTGCAACTTGTTACTGAGAAGGAGACAAAGGGTTCTGTTTACAATCTGAATGCATTTAATGGAAAGTTGCTTGCCGGCATCAATCAAAAGATTCAGTTATACAAGTGGGTGCTCCGTGATGATGGTTCAAGAGAGTTGCAGTCTGAATGCGGGCATCATGGTCATATTCTTGCACTCTATGTTCAGTCTCGTGGAGATTTTATTGTAGTTGGTGATTTGATGAAATCAATCTCATTATTGATATACAAGGTATGTCTTTTTTTAAATTCTTGTGAAGAAATTTTGGTTGTAATCTAATGAACCTAATCAACAGATTACTATAACCGGGCTTTTTCAGTTTGCTGTTTTTGTAGTCCTTGTGTACTATCTGCATTTCTTGTGGGTTTTTTAATTTAATTTTATCAATGTATGTTAAATATCTGATGTTGTATGAAACATTAGGCTCACATTAATGTGTCTCTCTGGTGAAAAATTCTGTTTCCTATTTTGTCTTGTAGTTCTTATTTGCATGAAGAAATGATATGATGTTGGATGGTTTTTGTGATCAGGAAATTAATAACTATTGAATTTCAGGAAACACTCTCTATGCTTTCAAACAGGATAGTGAATTTGGTTAAGCATGAAAGAAACCTAACATAAAAGCAATGCCTTTTCTTTTCAGCTCCGGTAAGATGCTGCAATGGCTGCTGCCTTGGGAGCCTTCTGTTTTTAGTGTTGAGGATACCTCTCCTTTGCCTTTTTCCCTTACTCTTTTGAGGTCTTTTGTTTTGTGTGATACCGGTCTTTGACTAGTTTGACTGCTACCCACCACAGTTGGCAACAATTGCCACTTCAAGTGCAGACCGCTGGAGCCTCCAATCCCAATGTGTCATTCTCCACAGGCTTGTTGCATGGGACTGTTTGTTATATTTCTATTTGGCACATTATCCAGGTGCTTAATCATTAATGTCATACATGAGGTGCCTCTCTGTGTTCCGCTGTGATTGTGAGGTTGCAATCCAATTGAACAAAACACAGGGTAGAGTGAAACTGATTTCTCCCCTTCATCACTATGATGCCTCTCTGTGCCATTAACAAGCGTCTCTGTGTCCTCTCACCAGGTTTCTGCCACTGCAGTTCTCTCCCTTGACATCCCATATAGGGGTATTGAACTAGTATTTTGATAGATTGGTTTACACAGACATGTTGTTCATGTAATTGTAGTGTTCCCTATCAATGCAATCCCGCTACTGTATTAAATTCGCACTGGCATACCTATCTGTTGTATTATCATTGGATAATTTCTTGATCTTTAGGTCATACCTGAATGAGCTGCTATTGATCCTGAATTAAGAATGGAAGGTGGGCCTTCCCTTAAGATGTCCCAATTTCATCCTGATAAGAGATGTAGTTGTTTAGAAAGAAAATAACTCTGCTGAGATCTTTGAGCTTCTTTTGAAATTATTAATTCTTCGACTCATAATTGTTATTTGGTTGATTTCTTTACACAATTTGTCTTATACTCTGACAAATCTTGATAATCTTCCTGTTGTGGAAGTAATGTGTGGCTTCAGAGTTTTGTTCCTGCTAGGATATTTTCCGAATTAGACATCAATTCGAAGTCTTATAATGGACTTCCATGTTATTTTTTATTACCTTATTGAGGTCACAAGGGATCATTGTAATTAGAGGACTTCAACAATATTTGCATACTTGAGCGGGCCTAAAGGTTAAGAACACGTGTTTTCTTTTAGGAGGTAATAGGTTGAAATCCGGAGGAGGTAGGGTATGTACCTTTGTAGATTTTAGCAGTCAAATCGCTGCACAAAGGAGGGTCCCTTGCCCCACAAACAAGGGGTTCTCATACACCAAATTAGTGCCTGGCTTGTCTATGACCTTAAAAACAGAGTATTATTATTATTATTACTAGCATCAGAACTGAATATTTTCTTTGTTGTTATCAGGGAAAATAAGTAGATTGCAGTGATGTGCATAAGAATGAAAATTATAATATTAATTTCCATTATGAACAGGAAATGGTCAATGGGACTTGCAGAAGCGTACAATTCACCTAATGAGTGCCTAAGGCACCTCCACGTGAAGAAAATCATAATACAAGTGACCAATAGTAAATACCAATTCTTGTACAACTGTATTATATGCACTACGTATTGAGTTTCTATGAGGTGACAATGTATTTCCTCATTATTTGTCCGGTGAAGCTGTGGTCATGGAGGCTTCCTGTCAGCTGTGCAGCCCTTGGGGTGTCAGTAATCTCCTGACAAGGAAGATTTACCTTATTCCACAAAGCCGAGGATAACAAAGCGGAGATCATACCAACAATGGACAAAAATACAAAGGGAGAGTTGGGGCAAAAATAAGCAAGAACAAAATTATATGAAGAAATGACTTTGATTACATGAAGACCCAGAAGTAGTAAAAGACCTCAACTGGTCAAGAATTGGATTTTAGGTGCTATTTCAATGCACTGAAAGAAGACAGGTGCTCTACAGCTTGGGTGAGGAGAGATCCTCAACACTTAATGTGTGCATGCATCCCGGTGTAATGCTAAAGACTAACAAAAGGGGAAGTGTTTTTTCCCTAGATTATCATAGTGTTAAAAAGTGATTGTATTATGTATCTAATTTAAACAACAATAAATAAACTAGCTAGCATAAATCCATCATCGTTCTTGAACTTGGATCTATTGCACGTTGAGAAGGATAGAAAGCATTGTGGCTTGCATCTCGAGCTTTTTTTTATCGCTCTTGATCTCTGCTGGCCTAAGTTGCCGGGATGCATGGGTGAGAGTGCAGGTGCATCTTGACAGTCTGCGTTCTGTTTCCATACCTGGTTGCAGTTGTGTGCACACTGGCTACTTCATTATTTATAGTTGTAAAGCTTGGAATATTTTAATATTTTCCTAAACCACCTTGTAACATTTATTACTTTTTAACGACCCCTATTCAATTCTAAGTGTGAAGGGGTGTAGGACCTTTCTTCTTTAGAAAATTAGGACTTATCACACCTCAGGACATGCCAAACTCAATTTTTTTTTCAATGAGTAGCACTGTAATCAGGACTGACATAACACAACCTTGACTAATTATAACAATTTGATATTCTATCTGGTGCAGACAAGTGAATAGTATGTCTATAGATCTTGCAGTAGACAAGGAAGGCTGCGGAGGAGCTCCATAAATACAAATGTTTTGTTTATTTATGCGAGACAAGGAAGGCTGCAGAGGAGCTCCATAAAGAGCTGGATGACTTATGCTAGTCTTGCACAAATGGTATCTTTGGATGACTAACTCCCTAAGAAACTTGCTAGTGACCCTGAATAAACAATAATATCTATCTAAGATCTTACAATGAGTTGTGCAGGTAAGGTAAATTATTATTTGAATGTACATAAAAAATCAGCCTTGACAATATACAGAGGGATTTTACATGTATACCATATTCCTCTTTGCATATAATTCGAACTCTTTCGGTGTGTGTGCCCAGTTTGTTTGTTTAAACTTTAAGCATTGGCCCCCAAATTTATGATCATTATACTAAACTTCAGAATAGGATAAAAGTTTGCATTGTTTTGGTGTTATTGTCAACAACACTGTCATTCATAGAATTTCAAGAGATGCATGCATCTTAAAATTGATACAGTTAAGAAACAGGTCTCAAACTAAAACTCAGGCTTGCATCTGCAACTGTTAATTAAGTGTTAAGAGAAAGTGGATTGTTTTTTTCACCCTTATATGTGAAGCTTGTAGTATCCTTTTGGTGGAACTGAAGGCTACGACCAGACATTTGCAAAGGTTAATTTACAATCCTTTTTGGGAAGAACCGAGAGTCAGAGTGTAGCTGTCACTGCAAACCTTCTGGAGCAAAGGACAAAGGATAATATTTGCCAAATGTGGTGATTTGAGATGTTCTTCCAACTTTATCAATATATTATTACTATACCCTGGAAAGTGTCAGAGAAAGATTGACAAAATTTAAATGGTAGATGCATAATTCAGCCGTATTGGCCTTTTGTGTACGGAAATTCTGAACAATTTGAAATCCGTCGAGTATTCGGTGCAGGTGTAATACGACTACGGGCTCTTACTAGCTGAAAGTTGAAAACCAAATTTTAATTATTTAAACATTATTAAATAATTACCACTCGATTTCATACTGCATAATTCACTTTGAAGTTTGTAGTGGTAAATATTTCTTACGTATTAAAATAATTACTAATAACTAAGAGGCTTCTCTCTCACACTAGTAGCATTATATTTTGTTTTTTAAATAGTCATTTTGGTTGTAAATAGTGTTTAAAAGAAATGAATGATTTTTTATGTTTAATATTTAATGGTTGATATCTATTATTATCTTAAAATTATTATATATATTTAACTTTATTATATAGATGTATCTGTATCGTATTTGTATCTGAATTGTATCTGTATCTGTATTGTATTTGTATCTGTATTCGTACTCGAATTATGCTACTATGGTAAACAGTTCCAGTGAATATCATAAAATTAATGATTAAAGACTTTTGATTATCTTTTGGAATGTGTAGAAGTGGCAAATTGGCAAAAGTTAACCAAAAAGAAAAGCCCTGCTTGTTAGGAGCATATTTGATTGCTCTACTCATTTTTGCTATACATCTGGAGCAAAGGACAAACGATGATACCATCGACAAAACTGGAGATGAATACATTGCCAATGAGACTAATATGATTCAAATGTGTGGTGACTTTGAGATGTTCTTCCAACTTTATCAATATATGCCATGGAAAGTGTCAGAAAAAGACTGCGAAAATTTACATGGTAGATGCAAATGCTTTATAAATAAACAGTTTTAGTGAAATATCATAAAAATATTCATAAAAGAAGTTTGATTATCTTCTGGAATGTGTGAAAGCAGCAAATTGATAAAAGATAACTCAAAAGAGCTGTTCTGTTTGTTAGGAGCGTATTTGATTGCTTTATTCATATTTATAATCATCTAATAGCTTAGGGTCTGGAATGATTTGCTTCAGACTGACTTGGTTTTTTCTTCTGCTGTTTCTTCAAATTTTATTTGGCTGTGTTTGGCCACATTGGAGACAATCAAATTGAGCTTATTCTTTTGACCCTGGATTAAATTGCTGATATGGTCGCCTTATTCTAGAAGGAAAATAGGCTCCAACTTAGGTGGTTGTGGTCTATGCTGTCTAACCTGTATGTTTTTCCGCCTTTGGTTAAGTAAGACTGCTTCTCCATCAATCACAGTCCTGCCTGTATATTTATTTATCATTAATAGTTAGCTGTTTTGGATTGGAAAGTCTGTAATTAGGGTTTTGGGGCTATTGGACAGTAGTTTTTGTTCAACACTATTATTACATTATTTGCATCATGCAAGTAAACTGTCTAAAAATATAAAATACTTCTTGTGAACATGCTTCTGTCTTGGAAGATGAAAGATATTGGTATTAAATGTGCGTGTGAAATTATGTCATAGGCAGTGGTGCAATTTGTTTGTGTTTCTGACTTTTACTATTATCTTTTGCAGCATGAGGAGGGAGCTATTGAAGAGAGGGCTCGTGATTATAATGCAAATTGGATGACAGCCGTTGAAATTCTGGATGATGATATTTACCTCGGAGCAGAGAACAATTTCAACCTTTTTACAGTGAGGAAAAATAGTGATGCTGCAACTGACGAAGAGAGAGGAAAATTGGAAGTTGTAGGTGAATACCACCTAGGAGAGTTTGTTAACCTGTTTAGGCATGGATCTCTTGTTATGCGTCTGCCAGATTCAGAATCTAGCCAGATTCCTACAGTTATTTTTGGAACAGTTAATGGTGTTATTGGTGTTATTGCATCTCTTCCTCAGGAGCAATATCAGTTTCTTGAAAAGTTGCAAATGAATCTTGTCAAGGTGATCAAAGGAGTAGGGGGCTTAAGCCATGAACAGTGGCGGTCATTTAGCAATGAAAGGAAGACTGTGGATGCAAAAAATTTCCTGGATGGTGATTTAATTGAGTCATTTTTGGATCTCAGCAGAAATCGGATGGAGGAAATTGCAACAGCAATGACTGTTCCAGTAGAGGAGCTATGCAAGAGGGTGGAAGAAATGACCAGATTACATTGATATAGAGAGTGCACAAACTCCAAAATATCTCATGTAGTTGTTCATAGACTTGAAATGGCCATCTGAAGTTTGTGTGTTAAATTTTTAATAGCGTCTCTCTTTCCAGGCACTGGACATCCATGATTCTTTTGGCAGTTGGCGAAGCTTAGATGTTACCAAGTTGTGTCTAATGGAGTTTATGGAAATTGTGGAAGACTGAAGAAAAGGGGTAATATTTGAACGTAGATTGCTCTCAATGACATATATCTGACCTAGATTCTGGCTTTGCAGAAGTATCAAGGTTGAGAATATCCAGACTTTAAAAAGTGGACATCCATTCCTTATAGTTCTTGGGTTTGATGTTGTACATAAGGAATTGATACGAGCACGGTTCCTTTCTGCCATGTTCTAAATTGTGCATGAATCTTATGCACCTACAGAATATTTTGTAGTATGGTCAGCTCCTAGTAGGAAATGTGAGATTAGCTGCTTAGATTTATTACTCTAATCTTGCATATATATGTTCTTTGATCATTATGTTCCTTGTATTACTCATCTTGCTTGGCTTTGTTCTAACATGCCAAAATTGTAGCTAAGAGGATGGCATAACGTTGCTTTTTGTTGATTCATATTCTTGCTTGAGAAACATGTTTGGATTGCTCATCCCCAGGTGTTTTTTTTTGTCTTAGATTATATAATCTGACGAATGCCCATAACTAGTTTATCATGGTTTATTATATGTGAAAATACCGCCATCTCAGTCCAAAGTCTATCTATTGCGTTCGCAAGTGCAATCTTGATGGGCTATGTTCAAAATAATTATGACTCGGTCCAACAGCACTGTCCCTTGTGGCTCCCGTCACAATTTACGAGTACATTGTATGGACAATTTCTCTAGGCATTTTAGAACGATTTCATTCTAAAAAATCAACAGCCAAGTGTCTTGATGTCTTTGGATCCGTTCCCATCAGCAGGCGCATTTTAAATTGTAAACTTACGAATGTTATAGTCGGGATCATGGATGATACGTATAAATGTAAATGGGTCATCTCATCTGACACGTCATGGGTAATTTTTTTTATGAAGAGTATTTTAACCAAGGATGACACGTGTAAACACAAATGGGTCATCTGACATGTCATGCCTAAATGGTTTGATGACCGAGTACTTCAACCATGGATGATACGTATAAATGCAAAATGGGTAATCTGATATGTCATGGCTAAACAGTTTGATGAACGAATTACGACGGATGATATGTATAAATGCAAAATGTCCAAGTTAAAAAAATTTCATGAACGTGTATTTCAAGAATGGATGATACACAGTCTGATGAACGAGTACTTCAACAACGGATGATATGTATAAATGCAAATGGGTCATCTAACATGTCCAAGCTAAAAACCTTCATGAACGTGTATTTCAAGAATGGACGATACGTATAAATGCAAATGGGTTATCTGTCATCATAGCTATTATTTTTTTATCTGAATGCTTGCTGAAATTTTGGTGAATGTGTACTTCAACAATGGATGATACGTATAAATGCAAATGGGTCGTTTGACATATAACTAAAATATGTATAAATGCAATTGGGCCGTCCGATATGTCATAGCTAAAAAGTTTGATAAACGAGTACATCAACACAGGATGATGTGTATTTACTGTAAATGCAAATGGGTCATTTGACATGTCAGCTTAAAAAATTGATGAATGCGTACTTCAACAATTGAATGTAATAAATGCAATACATGGGTGTTACTTCGACAACTGAATGTAATAAATGCAATACATGGGTCTGGTATTTTTTATTTTATCTGAATACTTGCTCATAGTCGCATGCGATTACATGGCATGACCATGTGGTATGACAGGGACATTATGTGGCTTTGCATACAAGGAATGTGAACAAGCATGTATTTTTGTGACATTTTGTTTATCTTGTTTTTAATAATGAATGTCACCTAATTTGCATATATATATATATATACAATCNTATATATAATTTTTTTGTGGGGAGCTCAATGGAACATATACAACACTTCAATCTGTCCAATTTTAACATAGTTTCTACATGCTTTAATCAAGTATGTAGGAAATTAGGTAGATATATTTACATTAATAATAAATGAAGAAAATATAATACATATCTTACACCCAATAACTTATCACAGGCCATATTTATAATGCCTCTAGCCACTAACATATATCATCACATTATATAGTTAATATATAATGTAACCACTATCATAAATCATCACATTATATAGTTAATATATAATGTAACAAGTATCAAGACCTAACACCATTTTATTGAGGGTTACCATTAACAAATTATAGTTTCAAAAATTGGGTTAGGTTGTTGCCATTATCAATTTGGGTGTATTTTTGTTTGAAATAAAGGCAATTGAGAGTGAAAGTGCTTTTCTTCTCTTTAAAACATTATACAAAACTTTTGCTTTATACTTGGCAACATCAAGTTCAAATTAACCCTCAATAACTGCTATTGTAATTTGATTGTGGAGTTTTAGTAAGGTTTTGTTGGACGGGTTGAATAAAGCTCCTGCTAGGTTCTTTAGTTTTCTCCTTCTGGATGGCCCAAGATATTGTCTTCACTTGAGATTTTGTGGTCATCATCCTTGGTGCTTTCCTGGGGGGCATGTTCAATTTATCTTTCACCTTCCTTGATGCTCTCAAGTTCACCCCAGTATTTCCATCTTGGCTTCAAATTGCTTTGTATTTTTGCCATTATCCCACAGTTTCGCCCCTCCAAATTTAGTTGCTAGATTGCATCTCATATATGCAACTTTATCAAGTAGTTGCTCAACTCTTTCTTGCAGAGATGTAACTTAGGATGATCAGTTGTGTTATTCATGGTTTATGTTGGAGGAATGAAGGGGAATTGGAGCTCTAACAATTTTTTATTTTATTTTATTTTGTTCCCGAGATTCTCTAGAAAAATTTTAGCGTTCTTTTTCCAGCATTTGTCATTAACACTATATTGCCCTCTATAGTAGTCTCCAAATCAACACCTTTGTTGTCAGATTTTTGAAATGGAGAACTAGATAAAATAATTGTCTCCAAATCATGAAGACAATCGGCATCATCTTCGTTCACCATATTTTATCAAAGCTAATCTCCAAATCAACATCTTTGGTGTTGGATTTCCTGGTCTATAAGATATCTGAAATTAAGAACTAGATAAAATAATTGTGTAGTGTTTTCAGGTATGCATTCTCTTACAGGAGCTCCCAATGGAATGAGACTTCTTGATGTGTTTTAGGATTATAGTATTGACTTTACCATTTAACATGGTGATGAACTTAAATGTTTTGTTTAGTATTTTGGAAATGTGTTACATTATAAGAATGTGTTGATAGAAAATAGAAGATATAAAATTAAATGGTTTCGGGTACGATTAAGCATGATTTTACAGTCATAGAAAAGTAAAAATATGTAAGTTGGTCAATTATATAAAATGTTTCCATACCCTTCATTATTTTTACAATTACTAATTTCTCTGCAATGATAATGTGGAAGGACTTGTTTGCAAAATTTCTATTAACTAGTTGACCAAAGTCAACTTTAGGAAGAGGGAAAGCCTTGATAATCCATGCCCATTTTTTCGGCATTTAAATAACCAAATGCCTTTGTGACCATCAATAAAAGCATGTGACAAGGTGCACATTTTGCTAGCTTGAATAAAACAATCCCGCCTTCTCTCAAAACCTTTGATAGCAAAACCGACTCTTCAACTACTCTCAAACACAAGGGTGAAGCCATAGGATTTGAAAATTTCGAAAATATAAGGCCACTCAACCCTATCATCCAACTTTTCAAGATATTTTTTTATGAAGATAGTATCAAATGCTAAGCATTACTCACTCTATGAATTCCAACACTTTGATATTATCCAATATGAATCATCCTTTGATGAACCATATTTGCTATAGGCATGCGAATTTATAATGCCAAGCTTAATGGTCCTCCAACTTGTCATGAGCTCAACATCAACGGTTAATTTGTTGATATTGGCTCCTAGTGACTACTTGAGAGCTCTCTCATATACTTGAAATTGGTTTGGGCTACTATAAACTATCCAAACCCATCTATTGCTCACAAATATTTGTATGAGATTTTTTGGGACCACATCAATATATGTTTGTGGTCACCTTATGTTCTTTAGTAAGGACTTTATAGTTTGAGGCAAAATTCATATTTGACATCCTTATTGGTAAGCCCCTTCAGATTGAACATCTTGTTGTACGAGACAATTTATATTTGATATCATTCTTGGCAAGCCTTTCGTTAGGAGTTTTGATGGAATTTTTTTTTCCAAAGCTTCTTTTGAAGCTAAGGCTTTAAGTATGTGTGTTGACCTACCCTAAGTAAAGCAAGTACATACTAATTCAAAGTTGATCCCCCTTGGCACTACTAATTCCATCTTTTTTTGAGTGACAACAAAGCTTTGATGCATGATTTATAACTCTTCATTAAAGTGATTATTATGCAACCACTAGCTCACATGCTCTTGTTCCTCTTTGACTACTTTGTGCCATTTTCTCTTGATTGGGACAAGTTTCCTAATTTAACCCCTCATGCAAGAGGTAGTTTATGATGCATCTTCTTACCATTCAATATAGCAATCTTCTCTTGATATTGGAATAATATTCCAATATTTTTTTATTTGTGAAGCAACTTTAATTTCTTAGGTGAGACATTCATAATGTATCCAACTTCAAGGGTACACATCTTAGCAATTCCACAGAGACAAAAAAAATTACAAGTTAGTTGTTTGAAACAATAGCCTCCCCCAACACCTAAACCAATGAAGGTCCCCTATAATTGAAAAGCAAGTGTGATGGTTTGAGACCATGGCATTGTCTTTTAAGGACTACCCATTACCTTTAAGACAAAAGAGAACATTTTGATGGTTTGAAAGAACAACCTCTCTTAACATCTAATACAATCATGATCTCCCACAAATAAAAAACAAATGATGTTTTGTGTGATGTTTTGAGAACACAGCTTTGTGAAGTCTTTTAGGGACCACCATTACTTTTACGACAAAAGAGACCAAGTAAACTAGAGCTCAACCAAATGGAAATCCATATATTGTCACGTGGAATTCATACAGAAAGTTCGTACAAGCAACATGAATTACTTTTCCCAGAAATCTGAATTTTTGTAGGAGGCAAAAGTTTGCAGATTGGCAGAAATTTTGCAGAAGTGATTTTTTGCAGCTTTTTGCAAGGAGACAATAGTGGGGAGGAGGATTCCTCTTAATATGGGAAGAAGAAGGACATGAGAAAAGTCAATTGCTTTGCATGCCATGGGATTGGCTACTATGTGGGTCAATGTCCAAACAAAAAGAAGAATGAGACACAGACAACATCATTAGCTGAGAAATAGGACATCGTTGAGAAGTTTGAGAAGGAGTTTTCTCTGGTCTCTTGTCTTCCAGGCAGTGATAGTGCAAGGTTTGAGGACATTGGAGCATGGGTTTTTGGTAGTGGTTCATCTCGCCATATTGCGGGAATGAGGCCGATGTTCCTTGGTGTTTCAGAGAGAGACTCAGACTTCCATGAGGGTTGCGTAACAAGCACCATGCATGTAGTGAAGGGGGTTGGATGTGTGAGATTCCAACTTGAGTCGGGAGGATCTTTGAAGGTGGCGAAGGTATTGTTTGTACTAGAGTTGAAGGTTAGTTTGCTCGCATTATCAGTTTTGGAGGATGAGGGATATATTGTGGTGTTCCAACGTGGACATGTACTTATATCTAGAGGGAGCTACCATGGACACAATAGTAGTGCTTGGTGTCAGACAAAGGAGGTTATACATGTTGTTGGGACTTTAGGGTCTATGTCAGTATTAGGGAAAGTTGGTTGTGTGGGTTCTTTTAGTATTGTTAGGAGAGTCAGCTGGTACGAGATGACTTAGTTGGATGCTTAGGAATTTGAGGATACTGCTAGGGGCATGTTTTGCAGGAACATATCTTCAACACATGATCTAATGCACGTGGCTAAGAGGATTTTTGGTTCAGAGGAAGCAACTATAGCAGTGGATGGACTGGTAGTGTTGGAGACATATTTGGGTGGAGGTTTCAGAAGTACCTTCCTCGCTAAGAGGGAGTGTTATTTTTTATAACTCGAACATCTACTTTTACAGAGTGTATGTGTCTAGCATGTAGAAGTGGTCCGAAAAATGACTCTCTAGGTGAGCACTTTATAAAATGACTTTTATATTTTTAATGGCTTAAGTGACTTATAAATTTTTAGTGACTTAAGTGATTTAAGTCATCTCAATGAGATTAAATCACGACTTTTGATCTAGTGAGGCCAAGATCTAATTTTGTCCATTGAGATCTAGGAGAAGGTGAAGGGTCATTAATTAAATTATAAGAGAGACCTAAGGAGAGTGGAGAGACACGTTGAGTGAAGAGAATTTTTGGAGGGATGAAAGAGAAGAAGAGAGAGGAAGAGTTGAAGAAACATGTAAGAGGGCACATCTTCCAAGACTGCATGGGAAAAAAAATCAAAAGGAGGCGGTATGCACACAAAAATTGAGGAGGATATAGTTGTTCGTACATCAGTGTACGATCGTGTTCGCATAATTGCACATGTGAGGTTATTGTTGGATCATACAACCACATTTACTTCTACTGTTAGACTGTACATTTGTGTGTTGTTTGGACACGTTTTGAGGCATTTTCATTGATGTTGGAGGTTGTACAATCTGTACAACAATTAGGCATGGTTTTCTAGGCGTTGGTACATATTTATTGCTGTTGTAATTTATGTTGTAATATTCTTGATCTTTTCTTTGTGAGCATAATAAAATTTCTCTTTCAGTTGTCTGGTTTTTCCTTCGAGGTTTTTCCACAGGCATTGCCCAAAAATATTTATGTTAAAATGTTTGTTGTTTATGATTCCACTTTGCATTTTCATTGATTAAATCCATTGGTACATTTATTTCCCGTGCAAATAATCTATGTGAAGTAAATTCATTGAAAGTGGAAATCATGATAAAGGTTTAGTCGAAAATTAACATTAAATGGTAAGTTCACAACCAAATGTACTAGTTAATCATATTATTATGATAACTACTTGTCATTTTTGAAATAAAATTTTTAGTCTAACTCTTGATTTCATGAATCAATTTCAACTTCTTTAGATAGAAATGTATTATTGGTTAAGCAATTTTTCTAGTAGTCATATTATTGATGGAACCTTATTTAACACACGATTAAAGATTTCAAGAACTTTTTTAGTTCATTCTATTTGCTCAAATCAATCATTTTCTTTCATTAAAAAAAAAAACTTCGATTTGTGTTTTTATAATCAAGGACCATGAGGTGGCAATGTCCTACACAATTGCAAATTAGACTTTTGAAATTTGCAAAAGAGAAACACGAGCCTTGTAACATACCCAACCTAGGTCACTTGGTAAGTAAGGTTATAGGTGCTCTCTCTATAGGTGAAGAGGGCTAGTTCCCTTACTAAGATATGCTCTGTGGTTAATAATTTAAACTTTCTCAACTAACTAGTTAGTCTAAAACAACTAGGAATTTAAACAACTAGTTCATAACTCAATCTTACATAATTATCTCATAAGCAAATCCCAAAGATGGATTAGATGCGGAATAATCACAATTACTATAAGGATGTCCAAAATATAAGTCCTAATAATTTCAGATCCCATAAACATTGATCTACTAATACCATCTCTTTCACTAATCAAAACAACCTCAACTAGCACGAGAAAATTGTACATGGAATTTAATTCATGACTAGAAACTAAGTATCATATTTTAACCCATGAATGACTTGATATGTGGCTATCATGTTCAGACACGTGATAGTCCATATCAGCCCTGATTATACTAAATAAATATGGCTAAAACATGCTACAAACCATCTGTGATCAAATCCCATTAATGATATTAGAATTAAAAAATCATAGCATAGTAACTATTAACCATTTTCTTTTCCATAGATAATATTTAAAGCTTGAGAGTAAAATTGATGCATAACAATCATGATCAACCATAAAATTACTTATATATATCAGAGTGCATAATTATAATTACATTTATAAATTTACAGTGCAATTACTAGCACAAAGAAGTACAGATTCACTGGGAAGTTACTAATCCACAAGAGAGCTACTACATGATAAATATACATTTAAATTCAACATTAATTATGTGCATACAACCTTCCTAATACATCATAATATTCAGGCATATCAAATTAAAATATTAAAGAACTTATCTTAATAGTGTGCAACTGGCGGCAACATGACAACTTTCCTCCCAGCCTGCGATCTTTACTTAGCTGATGAGGTTCTGGAATCATGTATTAGAAGGTCTCTTATAGGCTGATGCTAATGGTTGATATGCTTCCTTTCATGGAATTGTCCCCCTCCCCCGGAAAGGAAAGCTATGGTCATTTGTGAGATTGTCTCCTCTCCTAGAACGCCACCTCTGACCTCCAAGGACACTTTCTCAATTCAAATACCCACTGGAGCATTCAAATATTGAGAGAATTAGACCTAGACACATGTTTGATATTTCCCTCATCTCCCTCAGGTCGTAGCACAACTAGGAAGACATCTCCGCAAATTCAAGCCCCCACTTGAGCATTCGAAAGCAAGGAGAACATTGTTCTCTCGATCCCACAAGTTGAACCCCTATAAGAGCGTTCACTTCACAGGGAACAAACAACCATGGAATACCTATAAATCCCTACTACAGCCTCCAGAAAACAAAACACTGATCTCTCGGATCAATCGACATAACCATTGTAAAAAATTGTACAAGTATTCGCCAATTCTCACTTAGAAATTTGTTATTTTCTAAGAGCCTTGCTCTATTGTACTCCTATACCTTCACAACACTGAGTGAATGAATTAATCTCTGGAGCAATTTGAGTCCCCTTTTCCCAACTCCAATTGCCTCAAAGAGTCGGACTCTAGTCTACTAAGGGAGGGCTCCCAAAACACTGGGGCTTCGTGACCACGACTCACTGACTCATTCAAGTCTTTATTGAGGCACTTGAATTCACTAAGACTAACTCCCAAACACTGATAATGACACTTCCCTTGATTGGCTAACTCGAATTCCGCGAAGTTAGCCTCAAACCCTTAACTTACTCCTTTAACTGCTTAACTAGACCTCATGCATGGGGTTGACTCGAGTTTCTCCAAAATCACTTCCATGCAAACAATTAGAGTCTAAATTAATCAAAATGCATGACTTGACTGGAAATTGGCTCCAATTCCTAAGTGGAATACTTAATTAATTAAAGGTGACTTTAATTAATTAACTGACACCTAGTTAAACTAGTGTAACTGAAACAAAGACTCAATTTAACTAACATATACTTAAATTAACTTAAATTTAACTGTCAATGACCAAAATTAGGTGTTATTATGACTATAGTGAGCGAAGGAGGGTTCATGGCTAGTGTGTGAAGTGGAAGTGGGTCCCACTACTAACTAGATGAGGAATATTCTCAAATAGGGTGCACAGATTTCACATGCAGTAATTAATTATGGGTTTTAGGATCCCATGGTCCAAAACTAATAAAATCAGGTGGGAAAGAGTATTGTTAGGGGGAGCTACAACTCCTAACCCTAACCCCTTCTTATGTGACATTCCAGAAACCTCCAGCAATGTTATTTCATGTTGTGCCATTATTAATAATTAATATAATAGTATATTTAATAATAATAATAAAATATAAGTAATAATAATAATTATTATTATTGCAATAAAAATAAAAATCCATCTCATTAGGTGTCCATGGTATTGGCACCCAGTGCCATCTTAACAAAGCAAATCAAGCAAATAAACCAATGTTCGGGGCTTACATTTGAGATATTTCAAGCCATGAATTAATTGGAGTATGGTTAGTTAGTTAGGAATGTGATTTTTAGTTATAAAAAGAGTGCAAAGAACAATTGTTAGTTATTATTATTAAAGCAACAATTGCTAATTAAACTTTTCGAGAATGTCCCTCTTGCATTATCACCCAAGTCAACTTTGGTTAACTATGTTTGACTTTAGTTTGACAAAAGTTAATCATGATTGAGTGTTATTTGAACAATGTTTGGCTTTTGTATTTGTTTATGGTTGACCATGGTTGACTACGGTTAAATGGTTATTTCACATTACATCATTAATCTTAGCTAAAGTTAAGTATGCTTGACCATCGTTGAAAATAGTTAATGATGGGTATCCAATGATGGTCACCATGGTTTAAGATTGTTTGACCATGTAGTTGACTTTAATGAACCAAAGTTTACTTTGGCTAACCATGGTTGACTTTAGTTACCCATTGTTGTCTTTTGGTGAAACATGCTTGACTATGGTTGATTTTGGTTAAATGAGGTTAACCATGGACAATTATTATTAACCAAGCTTGACCAAGATTAGCCACATTTGGTTATGGTTAACCCTAGTTTGAAAATGGTTGACTATGGTTGGCATTGGTTCATTGTGTTTGACTATGATTGACAATGGTTAATTTTGGTAGAGTATGCTAAGCAATGGCTAGGCCATGTTTGACCATGTGTGATGCTATTTAAATGTTACTAATCGTGTTTGATTATGGTTTACTATTATTTACTATGTTTAACCTTGATTGAGAAAGTTAAACTATGGTTGATTAATGTTGTATCATTAAAAATGTAATTTTCAATGATTTAAAACATTTCTTTCTAATTTAAACTAAAAAAAATCATTTAATATATATATATATATATATATATATATATATATATATATATATCTTTCTTCTATTTATTTATTTAAAAAACATCGTATTTATTTAAATAACATATATTATTATATGTATTTTTTAAATATATATTGTTTTCTACCGAGAAATATAGTTTTTTTTTAACTTACTAATTAATGATGTGTATAGTGGTAACTCTTCTTGTTGTTGATCATCTAAAAATATCACTCACACCAATAAGAAATTACAATATAGGGAAAGACATGGAAAATTAGAATAGAAAATTATATCAATAATAATAAAAAATTTAAAATATTATCAACTAAAAAAAGCAAAATATTATCAACTTATAAAAGCTTCATTAGTGAATGATATCCACTGAAATGTACATACCAGGGGACCAGTGGAGATTTGGGGCGTGAAGTAGCAGACCAGGAGACTAGGGGACCGACATCTAGAAGGTTGCACTGAACACCAGGAGACGTGGAAGCGAGCGATAGAGGGGGGGGGGGGGGGGGGGGGGGGGGGGCAGTGTAGGTGAGGTTTTCACCTTTGGAGTGCTCCAAGTGTGTTTTTTTAAACTTTGATAGGATTTCTTGTCCAAGGGGAAGCTTACAGAGGGAAATCAATTAAGGGGGGTCCTAGTTTCTCTACAAACGAAATTCAAGCTGCTACTCGACAAGAACATGTGTGACAAGGGCTCTGTCCCTTTCCTTTTCTTTATGTCCCCTTGCTTAAGTTTTGATTATTTCCTTTAAGATAACTCAAACCAAATGCGGTAAAAACAAAAAACAAAACAAGCATAAAATACACAAAAACATCTAAGGAGGTTTTCATGGAGGAACTAGAAGAAAGTTTAACCTTGGTGAGCTAGGGGTCCAACCTACAGGAGGTACATATGCCAATGCTCAACATCACAAGAAACAAACCTTCAAACTATTCGCTCATTTTGGAGAGGGAAGGGTACAATGGGGGTTTACAATCAAATCCACTACCATTACTAAACCATGTCCACCAAGAGGATTCAAGGTCTAATTGGAAACACGATATTAAGCTTGCTAGTGGATCTCCATTTTCTCATCCTACAGTAACAATGGAGGATTTAGTAAGAGCATGGGGTTCTTTTATGGCACAATTCTTTCAGAAGGATGCAGGAAACACATATGAAAGATTAGTTTTTGTAAATGCAAAGCAATATAAAGGGATTTTAAAATGTGGGCATACCCAAAAGCTAAGAAAACCACAAAAGATAAAATTTTCAACAATCTTGCCGAAAGTGAATAGCATATCTAGCAATGCCTCTCAAGGTAGTGTGGAGCAAATATAAATTGTTAAGGAGCTTGAACCGAATTTGGACAAAGCAGAGGTCATTGGAGAAAACAAAGAAGACAGAAAAGTAGATAACCATGACAACAAAGACCTATATAGTCCCACATCAACACCACTGATGTGGTTATCTGAGCTACATGTGAAATAATTCATGAACATGAAAAAGTGACTTGAAAGTTTATAAAAGGAAAGATGGTATGAAGGAAACAAAGTAAATGAAATGGTGGAGTTCAAGAGAAAATTAGAGGGAGAAAATAAAGCTCTTAGGGAAAAAGTCTCAAGCCTACAGGTTACAATGACAATAGGACAACAAGAAATGTCTACCCAATTAGCATTATCCAAATTGGAATCTAAAGAAAACCAACTAAAAGATAAGATAGATGAGGCTAGAAGGAAATCATTGACAAGCAAATAAAAATGCAAATAAGGGAAGAAGAGGATAAAAAAGTCAAGGCTACAAATATCATTATCAAAGAACTTAGAGATTTTGGTGGGAATGAGAGAACAAACATTCTAGCAAGGTAATCTTTAAAGATAAGTTGAAATGTATAGGGTGTATTCACCAAGTAAGTATGATTGGGAAAAAAACATTGAAATCGCATCTTTGTAAACTGATTCTTGAAAATTGTATCGCTGACAGATCCTTAAAAATTCATCTCTGTAAATGAATCCTTGAAAATTTTATCGTCGGACGGATCCTTGAAATTTGTATTGTTGTACTACTGAAAACATTCCAAAGCTGGAGATCCAATAAGAAGCCAATGTAGACTTGTGACGCAGGACATAATAATTAATATGATTTTGATCCAGACATATCCTGTATCGTCCGACAAATCCCTGAAAACAGTAACATTGTACTATTGATAACATTCTGAGGTTGAAAATCCAACAAGAAGTTGTGATGCATGACATAATAACTAACATACTGCCAAAAATGGGGAAATAAAACACCGAGAAGAATTGATATATGTTGTGAAATGAGAGAAGGTGAAGAAAATGACACTTTTGTTTATGAATAAACTTCAGTTTTATCCTCTGTTACAGAAATAAAAACTATGTTTATATCTATCATCCACGCCTGTCTCATAAATAATATACTCTTATTATTGGTTAGTTCCTTTCACAGTATATAATATACCCATACAACCTGCTAAACTGTATCTATAAAAAAAATCTTTCACATAAGACACGGGCCATGAATCTTCCTCTAACATTCATTCCTAAGCTTAATCGTTTCTACAACAGTCCTTCCGCATATAAAAGGCCCCTTCCGCAATGAAAAGGTCCCTTCCACAAACCAACATTCCCTTCCGCAATTCCACTTCCGCCATGTAGATTGCAGGTTGTAGAACCTTTTGAAATTTTATAATTTTTTTCCTCCACTTTCCTCTTTATCTTAATAGCTTGCTTTCCGTTTTCCGCATTCCACAATGCGGGTTGGAGAACCTTTTGACATTTTATAATTTTCTTCTTACGCTTTCTACTTTATCTTAATAGTTTGCTTTCTGTTTTCCGCATTCGCAATGCGGATTAAAGATCAATAAAAACCTTTATATTTTAACAATTTTCCTTTCTGCTTTCCGCATTTCGTAATGTGGATTGCGGATTGCAGAAACCTTTACATTTAACAATTTTTCCTTTCCACTTTCCGCGTTCCACAATGCGGATTGCAGAAACCTTTATATTTTTTAAGTTTTACCATTTGCTTTCCGCTTTCCGCAATGTGGATTGCGGAAACCCACTTATTTCTTTATAATTTTTGTCTACCTTCAGCTTTCCGCAATGCAGATTTTCAATTGTGGAAAACCCTTAACTTCCTTACAGTTAAACTTTCACCTTCCGCTATCCAGAATGTGGATTGCAAAAACACATAAATACTTGATAGTTTTGAATTCCACTTTCTGCAATGCGGATTGCGGAAAGTCCTTATATTCATTATATTTTTAACCCTTTTTCTACTTCCGTAATGCAGATTGCGGGATGCAGAAACACTCCTATTTCTTATAATTTTTACTTTGTTTCCGCTTTCTGCAATGCGGATTGCGGATTGCGGAAACACTCACATCCTTCATAGTTTGACTTCCAATTTTTGCTTTTGTTGGTAATAACTCCCGATCGATTAACTATTCCAATGCAAAAGCCTATACTTATACAAATCTCCTGGCGGTTGGGTTTCACCTTTCGCTCAGCCTGTCTG
>LPNX010356798.1:95169-107414 GCA_001517045.1 Pseudotsuga menziesii | reverse complement strand
ATATATACTTATCCTTGAAATTATGTTATTAACCTGTAGCAGAAGCAGTACAAATAACTCAGACAAACCACTTTATTTTATTCTGCTAAGTAAAGATTTAAATCTGATATACTTAGTTTATTTACTGTTAATAGTAACTGACTATATCTACAAATATTTGAACATCAAGTAGGGTATGATTATCATAATTAAATTCTAAAGAACAAACTAAGTACAGAGTATTGTACATCTTATCAAAGAACTTTAATAACCCTATCTGTATTTTATTTAATAAAAACAACTAGAATACGATGATGACTAACATTTAATAAATGTTTATTGGTAAAAAGAACTAATTCTTTTAACTTATACAAACAAGATTTACTTGTAAAAGAAAGTACAGGGTCGAAACCTTAATAACAAACCATATATGTAAATGACAATCATTTAAGTGATAATCCAAGTATTTGGATTATTTATTATTAAACAACTAAACTGTTATAGATTATTACAGTCCTTTAAAGACAGTGAAAAGACAACCATAATAATATAACTGGAAGTTTACATTATATACCTGTAACAATAATTAAATCAATTTTACTAAGTAACTAAAGCTTAAAGAACAAATTGAAGAATTTACACAAGGGTTACCTACAGGAAACCCTAGCTCGAGTATCTGAGCCAGTAAGTAAATAATTATAATATGATGGAATAACAGTTTTAAAGCCATTAACAATATTATTAATGCAAAATAGTTAATATACAACAAAATTTCTATTACACAGGCGAATAAGGGTAAAAACCCTAGTTTACAAAGTCACCATAGGAGCTTAAATATAAAATGAGTTCGAGCTAAAAAGGAAAACCTCTATGCTTTAAACGAAACCGTGTATGACTTGACAGGTCGCAGAGGCTTTAAACATAACATTGTACAAAAACGAGAAACAAACATTTACAAGTCACTGCTTGAGCCGGAGTTACCTTGCTGAAAGCAAGGGTTTTAACAAAAACCAAACTAGTAAACTGAAGAACATTAACCCAAGACTGGGTAACAACCATGCCGTAACTTTACAACTGGAAACTGTCCCCTAAGGACTGCACAAGCAAGGAATGCCATTTGTTAACCAGGGATTACTCGTAGCCAGAGCGTCGGTCCTTTGTGAAGTGTTTTCTACCAAGGGTTGAGAACTGTCACCTGCATAATGAAAATCAAAGTTCAGTTAAAAACTAGCTTTCAAAACTATATACTGAAAACAAAATCTAGTTTTAAAAAAACTTTAAAATGTTTACTTTACCTGGAAGTTAAGGTTATGGAGCCATGAAGGAACAACAACACTGCAACCAGCATAATGAGAAGCCAAACCTTCATACTCGCAGTGACAGAGACGACGGGGACTCATGTACAAGCCACACTAACAGCAGATGCAAGAACGAGCCTGGGCAAGGCCACGAAAGAGTTAAACGACGAAGCTGGAGTTGTCACCAACTTCAACAGCTCTCATGAAAACTCTCAAACCCTACGACGAGGGCAGTGCTTAAACCAACAGCAAGAAAACCTTAACCTATCTCTGCAATGACAAGCCACGGATGAACAAGCAAGGAGCCACATATAGGCCACAAGCCTTATGCTATGAATCTCAACAAAACCTTACAGAGATAAGACTCATAGTACACAGAAAGAGTTTTGAGACCGAATGATGGAGGCTGAAACGAATTAAACCAAGACTCGGAGCACAACTAGCAACCAGAAGGGTAACATGGCCGCCATGAGAATCGTTGCAGAGCAGCCCAAAGGCCCGAGAACTACGGAGGGAAATGACAAAGAGTAGGGTTACAAAGAATATATATCTCTAATGTACAGACAGGAGAAGTCCACGTGCCACTGGAAAAATTAGGCAATGCATGGGTCGAGCTCTATAGTCACCTGCATGCCAATAATTTACAATTATTTTTACAATGATACGTGAAAAAATAATGCAAGAACTTTATTGATCATTCATTCATAAATTTCATCGTTCACATAATACATGTCTAACATAATGTTGTTTGGGCGTTAGATATCAACAAACCTCGGATCGTTGACAATTCGAAGATATAGTAATCATATAGTTCGAAACTATTATGATTGTTTATATTTGATTTATAAAACAAGCCCTTTCCTCTTAAACAAATCAGTTTGGGTGGAAATGATGCATCAAATCATTTACAAATGTCAATATTATAATGTGAACATTATGATTGCCATGTTAATCCACGTTGAAATATAACAACTATTTGTTTAATGTAAAGTCCAAGTTGAAAGGTGTAAAATCATAGAACAACTATATATTTCTATCTATGTTTCTCTATATATATTATGATCAATGCAAGACTAGACTCCTCTAAACCCACAACTCTAGTGGAGAATATGATAAAAATTGATTAGCACATTAAAGTTTAGAATCATAATGTTTTTACAAGATCAATGTTGTTTAGACTTGTTTAGGAACTTCAAACTAATGGTAGAATTGTATGTTTATAAACATAATAATAATATATATATGTAAACCAACATTGATTGGAAATAAATGATAAAGATGGCTAGTATGGTAAAAGATTAGATACAAAACTCTTTTACATAGTCTATTTGGGATTAGACTTTAATAGTCATTGGTTGTTTCTCAACATGGCATTTTGCTGGTAATTTACCATCTCTTTATACTTGTAGAATGATTTTATGCTTACACAAAATAACCGACGTTTAGCATAGAATAAGAGGTTGATATTTATAGAAACATCAACCTTAGAACTATTGGTAGACGGTAACTTAATACAAGGAAAGTATTATAGAGTGATAAGAATTAAAATGGTTTGATCCTACTCGAGTCTATAATCCAGAGAACCTCATGCTTTGACATAGATTTAAGAGATGTAGACAACATCATTTTCTTATGAAAATACACTATCGTTGTCACACTAATCAACTTAATTGTCAAAAGTTACAGGCTGTAAGTTTCCCTACAGAAGATAAATATCGAACAGCTCTATACTCAAACAAGTGTTATGATAAAGTATAATAACCCAAAGTACAATCAGTATAATGTTGCAAGTTATGCTTATTGAAGTAGAAGTTATCAATCAACTAAGATTACAAGTTTAGAGCCACATAAAGTATTTTACTATCACGACAATAAATAAATAAACTCAATCTTCTGAACTTCACTTACAAGAACAACTGAAGAAAGCAAATTGTTTTACCTCACAGAAGTTGTTTGGAATATAGCAGCTTATTTACTAAGCTTATTACTTGCAAATAGAAATACTGCTGGATACTTTATGAAATTAAAAACGTTACTCGATCATTCATACCTGTAAACCTGTAAGAACAGGTAATCTTTCTGCATTAGCATAAATGCTAAGTAAGCCCAGGATTTCACAGACAAATTTCACCTACTTATCATAAAGAAAACTCATCAGTAAACTAAAATAAAAACAATGTGCAAGTTAAAATTAATTTTGTTACAAAAAGGAAACTGTTGAGTTAACATAATTGAGATTATGTAATACTAATATTTTAATTGTTTCTTTTATTGCTAACCTTTAGCTGTTAGTAAACCGCAGTTTCAGCATTTTATGTTATCTCAAAATTTTAAATTTTTGTGAAAATTTGGGGTTTTGACACACAAGAAATTGAAGGACAACTAACGACGTTGAAGACAACACTGCGAGAATTACCACTCATGGTTCAGATCACGCGGTCTGAGGAATTGAAGGACCTCCAGTAGAGAGCTACCCACGCCCAAGAACGCTAGCAAAAGCGTCATGCCCAGTTGGATGAGTTCCAAGAAGTTGGTGGGAAGCTGGCTGTCAAAGCAGTCACAACACTGCTAGTGGTGCAAGAAAAACGGCAGATGGTCGATGGCAAGGTCGGGACAGCCCACCCTATGCAGCAGGATTTGAGTAATTGTCAAAGCGTTGCCGATAAATCCAACTCCAGGTTCGCGAGATCGCACAACATTTTGAAAATTTCAAGGCCCGGACATCGGCATATACCCTGTTAACCTGACATGGCTTGAGGACGAGCCACAAGACTGTGTTGGGGGCTTGTTGGCAGGGGTTTTGGTAAGTGAGTTGTGCAGTGTCGTGATAGCTGTGCAAACTCACGCGACACTGCGCAAGGCCAAATCAGCGTAATGGGCGGAAAGATAACTGTTTTTGAATATTTAATATATTATTTGACCAAGTTTTGTCACCATAGGTCATTAGAGGTTAGAAGTGAGTTAGAAGTGGACCTTCAATGTAAAGGCACAAGCCTATATATAGAGCTAGTTTTGCAATTGTAATAGACATTATCATGAGGATGAAGATGATCACGTGCTATCAGAGGTTAGAAATAATTGCATAAAGTCTAGTGTGATCTGTCTGTGGTTTTGGGGAGTCTTCTGTTTTCTCTGCGATCTATCTGGATTTTCGGGATGTATTTGGTCTCCTACTATGGAGAAGAATTGTCTATTTTGGATCTATTGCGCATAATTAATATGATATGACAGTTGTTGCATGAATGTTGTCTTCTTCCCTATTTTCTCTGCTGCGATATCAATGAGAAGTGTGTTGAATTTGTTATGATTTATGATGCCGTGATCTATTCCAATTCTATCGCATTTCTGTTATGATTTACTGATGTCGCTGCAATCTCTTCCAATTTTGTCATGGTTCTAATAAATGATGGTTTAAGTTGTTTTATACTGCTACGACAAATGAATGATGCAATCTGTTAGAACTGTAGTTATGAAGATAAATTATGATCACTGTATTAGTTATGTAAACTGATCATTATGTTGTCTACCCTTTGGATGCCATATCTTCCCTTCTTACTACCGAAAAATTGGTTCCGACAGCTCTCCCTTGGACATCTCGGGTGAGACTTCATCCGTTCTACAGATGTTGTTGGGCAGGGTAAAACCTGTTTGGGCCAGTTCTCAGGGAGATCGCACTGGTTGGGTGTCGACAAAGTGAGAACCCCTGTCGACGAGGCTTTGTTGGTGGGTTTTTCACCAACATAGATATTATAGTTGTTTTTATTGATGTTCTTTATAGTAGTCCTTGTGATGACATATGTCCTTCGTGTGTTTTCTATTTTGATATTATTGTCAATGCATTGGTCACCGTTATTGTTAGTAACATCGGCTTGTATCTTATCACAATCTTGGTGAGGATCATCTTTCTTCTTGTCAAATATTTTGTTGTCTTCTTCATTACTAGGGTATGTTATATCTTTGTCTTGCACAATATCTCTTGATTGACTATTACTCTCATGGGAAATGACATAATAGTCTACTATATCTTCATCTTTTACATTAGCTTGGGTGGTTTCTTCTACTCGATTTTCACATCCATCTTCATTTTCTTTAAACGGTTCGTCAATAGATTTCTTTATTTCATCTATATCCTTAAGGATTTTCTCAAGGAGATTTATGAATTCGTCAGTATAAGATGCCATGGATGTTTGTAGAAGGGACTTTTAGAAGTAAGAATGTTATTATTATATTTAATAATAATAATACTCTTTAATAATAATAATATTTTCTTTAATAATAATAAATATTAATTATTTAATTAATATTATTATTGTTTTTTTATATATAAACTATACAATGCTTGGTATATAGTTTTTTTTAACAAATATTATAATAATAATATATAATATTTGATTTTTTTTAAATATATTATATTACAATATATTTGAAATAATATATTATATTATATTATAATGTATTATAATATATTGTTTTGTTTTTATTTTGGTTGCATGTCGTGGAGTTGGAGGCCGAGGAGGAGCAACGACATGGAGTTGGCAGTTGTTGGGGCGAGCGCAGGTGGGCTGGGAAGGCGTGAGGTGGAGCGCAGATAGGAGAGGAGGGAGCAGCAGGTAGTGGCGAGGAGGTAGGATGGAGTTGGGACATGGGGACTTCACTTAGTGAACCTCTCACATAGCACATACGATCATGGGATATTAAAGAATACCCTTAATTTTGAGAGATATTGACCCAAACTCTTTTTGTTGAAACCCCCTCCCAATACTTAAAACTTCCTCCCCACCCCTTTTTATACCTCAATCCTTATAAACCACCCTACCCACCCCCACCTTAAACCCCTCATCCCCCCAATACCTGCAATATATTGGTTCAGTTTTTGATAATTTTAAAACCCACAATATGAACTAACGTGATAGGATATTGGCCAACAAGTGAATCCCCCGTGAGTTGGGATGACGACGTTCAACGCGCAAAGAGCAGAGAAGGGTGGATTCCACGAGGAGCATATGGGGAGATGGAAGAGGGCAGATGGGGGGTGGAACAAGCAGGAGGTGCGAGGGTAGGAAGAGGAGGGCTGAGCTGATGGGAAGTGTAGGGGTGTAGGGAGAAGACCAGGCGCATGGGTTGAAGGTGCTGAGGGAGAGGACATAGAGGCGGAGGATTGATAGGTGGCGTGGAGCAGCGGGACTATGCGGTGGATGGAGGAGGTGTGAGGTAGATGTAGAGGCAGAGGATGATAGGTGGAGAGGGAGTAGCGAGGAGGAAGTAGGGGACAACATGGACATCTGACAGGACAAGCGAAAGATGGAGTTGGAGAGGGTCGACAGTCATGAAGCAGAGGTGGACGTAGGTAGAGGTGGAGGAGGGAATGCGTAGATGGAGCATCGTAGGCGATGGGGAGGCGGGTGGAGTGCGTAGGTGTGGGTGAAGGCGTGAGATGGGGATGGATGCATGGACGATTTCATGTGGAGTGAGGTCGAGGAGGAGGGGCGGTAGAGTGTGGGAGATAGCGGCGGGTGGAGACGATGTGGATGGATGAAACCACTTGGAGGGTGCGGATGGGGAGCATGCAGGTGGTGGCGTGAGTGGTGAGGAGTAGCAGGCTATGAATGGAGTCAGATGGATGAGGAGAGTATGAAAGGTGCATGGGAGATGGGAAGGGAGAATCGAGAGGAGGAGTAAACAAGCGGTGAAATGGAGCATCAGAAGAGGTGGTGAATGTAAGAAATGGGGGAAAGTTGTGATGTGAGATGAGATGAGCCAAAACCGAACTCAAAGGTGGGAGGAGCCGAATCCGAGCTCACCGGAGGAGCGAAACCGCTCTGATACCACTTGGAGCAACCGTATCCAGTGTAGTGTGCTAGCCCGTATCCGGGTTAAGCAAGCCTGTATCCAGATCTAGGGAGGAAGATGTTCCATCTTCAAATAATAATGTATAAATGTAATAATAATTAATAGATGATTACAGTGAATGTTGGGCCTAGATTATATAGGCCTCGTAGTGACTATTTACGAATGGTCACATCTATTCAAATATCCTAATTTACTATTTAAATAAAAATAATTAAATATTCGTAACATTGTTCTAGTGGCATGAAAAGTTGTTATCCACCACGTCGCCCACTTTGTATATATAAAAATGGTAAAAGATATAATAAAACTAACATTTAATGTGTTAAAGGATCAGATGGCCACTTAGGACTTTTATTCCTTTCCATACTCTTGAGGAGCTCAAGGATTAATTTATTTCATTACATATATTGTCTTTCCACTGCGTCTCCTATCCTTCTCTCTCATTTTCTCTATTGCAATCCACTGCCTATTTTAATCGATACGTAACCTTCCAAAACAATGTACTTGATCAAAATGTGGACCTATCCACTGGTATTGATTTATATAACAACCTATTGTGTGACGACGCTTACACATGTTTGTGTTCACTTCCTCCTTCGTAGATCATCCATTACCTTTGTGCAATTTGGCGATGTGCTTTATGTGTTACTTACAAACATATATATATGCATAAGCTTCAATCGTTTATTGGGAGGATCCTCTATGCCTTTGTTGTTTTAGTCCTTTAGTATTATCTAATATTAAAAGAAACACTTTCAAGGGATCTAAATACCAGCTAGCTTTTGTATCAAAGTCTTCACCTTATCTTACCATTTTCAAAACGGTTGCCATATTTAAAAAAAAAACACATTTTTAAAAACAAACAATTTAAAATTAAATATAAACAAAAACCAAAAAAAATTAACTACAAGAAAACAAAAGAAATTAAACGATTATCATATTCATTTTATTTATTATAGCTTCATATTCATTTTATTTATTATAGCTTCATCTTGTTTGTTCTATATAGTCATAAGTTTTAATTTGTATTTTTCTTTAGCCAAATTTTCTATCTTAACGGTCTTCATTTGTTCATCTTGTTTGTTTTATATAGTCATAAGTTTTAATTTGTATTTTTCTTTAGCCAAATCTTCCATCTTAAGGGTCTTCATTTGTTAAGCGGAACCATGTAGTCAGCATTGTTTATGATGCATGGATCATGTCACAAATTGAAATATGAAGAAATGTCAAAGGTAGGCCAAGAGTTACATAAACTTGTCTACTTCTGTTCTTGGTTTTGATCCGGTCAAACCCATGTTGGATTTGGTTTCAATAAATCTTCTAATTTCACATCTTCTCGTTGAAATCTTCTTCAAATTTTGTTTTGAACAATTATTTAGTTAAGAATAAATTTGATTGGAATAGTGAAAAGGGTTATAATTAAACAAGCTTTGTCAAATACTCAATTAAGAGTATAATTAGTCAAATATTATAGTGAGATTTGTCAATAATTAAACATTTTTACTTGGCGTCCTCACAACCCTTTCTCTTTATATACTCACTCACTGACTTGCTGAACGTAGATAGAGCATTGCAAAAACTAAAGTTAAACAACACGCTTGAAGAATCTTAGGGGGCATGCACTTTTAACAACACACTTGATGAAAGAATCAATCGTACTTGTACTCTTCCTACTCGCCTGAACTGTCATCACTATCAACCCACATATTTACCAACCAATTGCTATGCCTCTCACTTACCTATTTATGCCCCCAACCTAGTGCTTTTATGAATGCTTAAGAAATGAGTCTTATTCATATTTACTTTTATAAGGCGTCAGAAACAAATGCATGTCATGATAAGTAGCTGCATTTGGAAGTGTGTCTGCTTTGAATCTTATGCATATGCTTTTATTTTTGGATAACTTCCCATGCTATAAACATTGCACACATGCATGATAAGAATCTCTCTCTGGGTTGATCCAAGTCAATAAGAAGAAATGGCAATGGATACGAGGAACATATTATTAGGCTTTGTTGCAGCATGCTAAAAAAATATCCTGTATTGTTGAAAGGAAATATGTTTATTCTCATTTGTACAATTGTCAATAGTCACTTGCTTAAAAATTCAATTACATAAGGCAGGGACTTGCTACCTTTAGCAGCTCCCCTTGTTTTATTTGTCATCTCCTTCATCGTATTTCTTAACAATGCGTTGACATAAGTATTTGCATAAGTCTTAGGATTGCAAATTTCATAACCAGTGTTAAATAAAATCAAATTAGTCTATGCTTTGCTTCGTTTTCTATCCTAGACTTACATTTTGTGATGTGGCGTTTTACATTTGAATTTAAAATCTCTAGGTTTATTGTTTCATTTCATTCTGTTGTCTATTACCAACTTTGCAACCCAACTAATTAACTTTTTGTTATGAAAAATAATAGACATTATGTTATCTAATTGAACACAATTATATATCTTATTTTTTAACAATATTGAACGAATTTATGGCATCAAAATTTAGGTTTTTAACATTATTTGAAAACATGTGTAGATGGGTTTCTTTAACTTGGTGAATAACTCAAAAATAACTATTTTTAGGACCAACATGTAATCTCCCATTCTTTGAAGTTTGAGATTCTACCCTACTCATGAAGACCTAGTAGAAAATTATTCCAAAAAGAGTTTGTTGTTAAAAGAATGGACTTGGACATCATCAAGGACTTTAACATTTATAAGATTGAGCCTTGGTATCTCTAATGTATTTCGATTACACACAATGTCTTAACGTTAAATTATGGACTTGGACATCATGAAGGACTTTAACATTTACAAGATTGAGCCTTCCGATTTACAATGTATTTCAATTACACACAATATATATTGATATTTCATTGTCTTTAACGTTATGAAGTCAATCCATTATGCAATTTGTTTAAGATATTATCCAAATAGGATTTTGTTATTTTCATGTATATAAGATGGGGGCATAGAAACAAATAGAATGGTATTTATTTAGCTATAAATGCACCCTTCCTCTAGTTTCTGCGAGGAATTTAGAAAACTATTTCATTTCCGAACTCCAACACAGTTTGAAGAAACAACCTTGCTTTAAAAACACTTGGTCTCCATACACGCACTTGGATAGATGTAGGAAATTAGACATTTTAGTTAGGACGATAAAGATAAATTAACACACATGTATTCATGTAAAGCACCGAATTGTTGCATCATAAGTCATTGAAAAATGACATCATCTATAGTTAGGCCACACAAGCCTTAACACCTAGTTAGGCCACACAAGCCTTAACACCACCTTAGGGTTTCATGTAAACACACATCTCATGTGGTTGAAATTCATTCTAGCATCATCTAAATATTAGTCACATAAGCCTTACAACACCTTGTGTTTCATGCTCCAAAACATGCATCTCATGTGGTTGCACCTATTCTTTTTCAAAATGTTTATAAACTTAAATAACAATGCATGTAATTGAGTTAGTGGATGCCAATGCAACACATGCTATCACAAATTGGTTTTTTGGAATCTTTTTCTTTTAGGTGGTTGAACCTCCACTTGTCCACTTAGGTAAGAGATGAGGTTATAACTTATCTTTGAGAGATTGTATGGCTGACTAAGGGTATTTCATCTCTAGTTAAACTTAATTAGGTTTTTGTGCATTAGAAATTAATTTAAAGTGCCTTTCTAAGTGATTTGAATTGCTCTCATATAACAATTGATTCATTCTTTGTATACATTGGGTAATGGATTTTTGAAAGAGATCTTGCATTTCTTCTTTATGGTTGATGAATATCATGATTTTGTCACTTCTTTATTCACTTGCTAACTATATTACTAAGTGTTTTAGTTTCTAGATTTTGTGCTCCAAATTCATGCAATTATAGTGCATGCCAAGATCTGCTCCCAACTTCTATTTCTTTGGTTTTGAAATTCAACCTTCACTTCCAATTCTATGCTCCTAGCGAATTGTGCTTCTAAATGGTTGGTAATGCATCCATTTGAATGGAAAGGCTCCTCAAGAATTTACGCAGGTCAATTTGTAATGCTAAGGGTTGGGAGGAAGTATGCACATTGTGATGTTTTGGACCCACACAAAACATTTATATAATTTACTATATTTGTTAATTATATATTTTTATTAGTTAATTATTTTTATTATTTAATATATTTAATCAAATAAAAATGAAGAAGTTTAAACATTCGAGAATTTAACTCGTCCAAGAATTTTGGCAAAAGTTTTTCCAATCAATGAAAAAACTTGTGTTATTCAAATTGTTTTTAAATGCAGAGATGAATTCTCTACCCTCAAAAATCCAAAAGAAAAAACATCTAAATTATTTAAGTTTAACACTCTTATAGGATTTTATTGTGAAAAAAACAACAACTTATAATATGAAAAGTTCAAATAACTCTATTTTTCATAGGGCATAATTCCATCCTTCTAAGTATTTATTTTATATTAAAATTGATCCGTTATCCATTCCAAATTACCTATAAGACCTTAATAAAAACATACACCATAAAATAAAAGATAAATTAAACATAAATACCTTTAGAAGGGGAAGAAAAAAGAAGAAGTTAAAACAGTGTGTTAGATAGTCTTTGTACATGAAGGTGAAAAGCACAATCATGATGACGATTCTACTTCCAAATACATAGTGTAGTTTAGTTTAAATATTCTATTTTATTTTTTTAATTTTTTGTGAACATATTTTTAGTTATATTATTATCCTTGTTGATGCAGAGTTATATAGTAATGGATACATTCGTTAAACAAGTATTACTTACATTTTTGACTAATTATTTTTTCCATTTCACTAAAGTTTAACTTTTGTTAACTTATTGGAATTTTGTGTGAATTACAATAATAATAAAATATATTTTAATATTAAGAAATAATTTTTTAAATTAATTAGGACAATATTACAATTGTGTTGGGCACAAATTTATTTATAAATTAAAAAAAAATACTAATCATTATAAATAAAATCATATATATTAACCAGAAAATAGAAATTGTATAAATTATATATAGCTAAATTTACATATTAACGAGATATTAAACACTTCAATCTTTTAAGAAATATTAAATATATCAATCTTGGAAAAAAAACATAT
>LPNX010356798.1:37510-90787 GCA_001517045.1 Pseudotsuga menziesii | reverse complement strand
TAGCAACACAAATAAATACGATTTTAATAAATTTAAAAATTGTTATTTTTCATGTTACAAAGTTAAACTTTGGAATAGAGATTTTAATCCTTTAAATATGCACCAACTAATACCCAAAGTCAACGCGGTTTGAAATCGAACGATTACAATATACCAGCCGGAGGCAGGTATAATAAGATATATGACATGTTAATGATATTCACTTTAAAAGAAATTAATATTTTTAATTACATGAAAAAACACATGAGATAGCATATATGGCATGTTAATCTATCTCATGTGTTTTTTCATGTAATTAAAAATAATAATTTCTTTTAATTAAAAAAAAATGAGATAGCATATATGACATGTTAATCTATCTCATGTGTTTTTTCATGTAATTAAAAATAATAATTTCTTTTAATTAAAAACACATGAGATAGCATATATGACATGTTAATAGACTTTCTGTCTCCAAGGTCGGGTCCCTCTCCACGAGGCTCGCTTTCTTTTAGTTATATATGTATTATGGTTTTGGTATGCCTTTGGAGACGCATAGGAGAACCGGAGATGGGAAGCTTGATTCGAGTTTTAATGGTGTAATCTTAGCCGTTTATTGGTTTTTCTGGAGTTTTCCTGGCCATTGAGATGGTAATTCTCGACAGTAGTGAATGCAGTGGTTTGATTGCCCTTGATACGATTTGACATTTGTTGATTGAGCTGGAGTGGATTTTAAATGCGCTTTATTGTACTGTCCGAGGCCATTAATCATTAGTGCTGTGGACTTGCCACGTTTGATGGGTATTGATTTCTATGGTTTTGTGGTGATTGGGTTATGCGTTTGATCTCACATTTTGTTATTTTGGTTTTCTGTGGCGACGGCGCTGTTTCTCGCTCTGGTGTGCTGCGTTTTTAGGGGTTTCTGGCCGTGTTATGGCACGTATGGCATTTTAAGGGTTCTGTATGCTTCATTTTGGAGTGTATCTTTGCCTATTGAATCTTGTTTCTGGAGACGGTGTTTATCTTGTCCGCTGGCATTGGAGGTATTTTTTTACAGTTTATCTGTGTAGTTTTTGGTTGGCCATTTATCCTTATTGGAATAGCTATTAGATGGCTGGAGAGTTTATGGAATTCCTTGCATTTTTGGAATTCCCTTGGTCGTTAATTGGGGCTTTGGGATATGCTTAGGTTTTCTGGGGCTTTACTGGAGTCTTGGTCATTTCTGGAGTTCTTGGTGTTACTTGGCCGTTAGTATTGTTGCTGGAGTTATCTTTTCGCTGAAGCTGGAATCATTCTTTTGTCGGATTGTTGGGGATTTCTTTTGGTCTTCTGGTGTTGGTGGGACTTCTGCGGTTCCTCGTGAATATTTTTCTTGGTTGGCTACCTGCTGAAGGAGAAATCGGTTGAGGGCCAGAGGCGGATGAATTTTGTACAGAGCCGGATGATTTTGGCAAATGATTGAAGATTTTGATTCGTGGCGGATGAATTTACAATCGCAGGGAATTTGGCGGATGATTATGCATTGTGGTTTCAATAGCAATTTTTTGGAGGTAAGCTCGGACTATTTTTACAGTTTTCTTTTGGAGTTTTGTTTGTTGGCGATTACCGAACATCTGGAATGGTGTTAGTGTGTTGTTATTTGTTTCTGTGAGTTAATATTGTGAGCATTTAGGATCTTTATTGGGGATCTTTGAGTTTCTTTCCGAAGTTTGAAGGTTCTTGGTTCTGGGTTGGGGGTTTAGCTCGGTTGTGATAGTTATGTCGCTTCGGGCGACGAAAACTCTGGCACGTACTCCGCCAGGACGCCTGAATTGTATTAAGCAGGGTTTAGGAGTGGATAAGCGGGTTTCAGCGACTTATGTGCCTCTGCAGTTTAACCTGGGAGACATGGGGTCTGCTCTCAGCCCGGAAGTTAAACTTGATCCTATTTTGGATAGGGTATATTCTGCAGTGGATTGTCTGGATGGCGGAAATCTGGGTGGGCGATCTAATTGTGAATTGATTGATATTTTTCTGCATGTGTTGAGTCCTTTATCTGCTTGTCCTATTGTGTCTGTTCCCTTGGGACATTTGTCATGTTCCCGGAAGGGTTTTGGTGAGGATAAACGTGTATCTGCGGTTTATTCTCCGGTAAAGGTTTTGGGAGATAGGGATTTGTTGTGTTTGGGTCCTAAGCACGAGGATTGTTCAGAGATTGGTTTTCAGGTCTCCTCTTGCTTGGATGGTGGAGTCAAGAGAGGCGGGCATCTTAAACCAACCCCTCAGTCGATTGATGTATATGCAGTGGAGTTGAAACCTTTGGTATCCAGTTCTGATGAGTCCTTGGTAGCAGGGTCTTGTGATTTTGGGACAGTGCTTTTGATTGTTAAATCAGCCTTGGAGGGGTTAAATTCGAGGGGTATTGATGAGGTTGATGTTGGTGCTGATCCTTTGTTCTCCATGGAAACAAATACTTTCCCGGAACCCATTACTTATCCTTTGGATTCGGAGGTCATTAAGACAGGGCATTGTCCTGCGTGCCTTGGGAAAAGTATTTTGGTTGGGAACGTTCCTTCTTCATTAAGAATGGGTTTCCAATCGGATACATTGGATATTATGAACTGCGAATGCAAGGGTGCTAGTGATCATATTCATAAAGGCGTTGGTTATCAGGTTGACAAGATTAAATGCTTATCGGTTAGTCTCAAGGCAGTTGGGATGGATTAAGAGGTTAGTAAAGGTATGAATGCAGATTTCGGATTTACTCATAATTCTGATGTGAATCATGTTTCTATCAGGTCTACGGATTCTGATAATGAACATGTGCATGCTCCTCACTCTTCTGTTAGCAAAAGGAATTCTAAGTCTAAGAAGCGGCAACCTAAACCCATCAAGAAGATAAATCCGGTTTTAATGACCCTGGGGGAAGATGTGCTTTTAAATGATATCGTTCTCACCAATGCTTTGACCTTGGTTGGGAGGTTTGGAAGGCGTAATTATAATGTTGAATCTTTGCATGGGTGGGTTGAAAAGGCTTGGACTGATGTTATCAGCACTCGTCCTGAGATTTATATGCTTCCAAGGGGCTGGATAACTTTTAAATTTTCTACTGTGGCTGATGCTAATAGGATCCTGGCTGGAGTTTGGAGATGGGATAAAGCTGGCCTACTTATAAAGCGATGGACTCCCTTATTTGATCCGCGGAAGGAAAGGTATGATCAAGTTCCTATTTGGGTCAAACTCCCAAACTTACCCTTTGAATTCTGGTCTTCTAATTTCTTCATACTTGTTGGTAATACCTTGGGATCCCATTTGGAAACTAATTTTACTTATTTGCATTCTGGGGTTTGCTGCATGGACCGGGTTCTTGTTTTGTTATACTTTCGTTTGGGATTACCTGCAGAACTGGTCATTAAAAAGGGTAATAGTGACTTCTATCAGCCACTGGATTATTTGGGAATTCCCTTTAGATGTTATAGATGTCACGGGTTTGGACACTTGGCAAATGATTGCTCTCTCCCATTTAATAAACATTCTTCTTCCAAAGTTTGGAGAGTCAAAAATGGTGGGAATCAGTCTGTTGCAAAGGATGGAACGTCTATGGATGAGAATTTGGATCTGCATTCTGTCTCCCTTGAGTCTGAACCTTTAGCCAAACTTAAATCGTTAAGCTTTTCCAATTCTATGGACGATCTTGGTAACATTCCATTTCTGAACCATTCCTCTGAGGCCTTATCTCCTACTATTCTGAATTTATCTTTGAAGGATCTGGGTTTTGTATCTCCTTGTAAGGCCTCTCCTATTGTTAGCAAGGGTTATTATCTTCGCTCATGCTCGAAATCTGTTCAGGATATTTTTTGGCCTGTCAAGGATAAACCTGGGAATCATAAAGTAGATAAGGGTCTGAATGGGGATGAAAAAGTATTACATTCTATGATGAGTGGTGTTGGGGCGCTTAGAGCATCTGCCCTTAACAAGGTTTCCATATGATCCTCTTGACCTTAAATGTTAGGGGTTTGGCTAGTCTTCCCAAGAAACTAGCGGTTATAAGACTTATTGATCAACATGCAGTTGATGTTATTTTTTTACAAGAAACAATGATTGAGGGGTGTGTTCTGGTTCAATAATTGGAACATTTGATTCATGGATGGAAGTTCATTTTGGTGGATGCTAAGGGCAGATCGGGTGAACTTATTTTGGGCTAGAAGTCTTGTAATTTTCTTTTTCATAATGCCTGGGCTATGAAAGCAGGGTTGCGTGCTGTTTTATTTTCATATGATTTACAAAAGGAAATATCCTTTGTTAATCTTTATGCACCCTATCTGGACAGGGAAACTTTCTGGAATAACTTGATCAAGATGGACTGTTTCTTGTCTCCTTTTTTAGTTTTTGGGGGCGATCTTAATTTTTCCTTGGGTCTTTCTGAAATCTGGGGGGTTAAAGCACAAGCAGATCCTTTAACTAATTTTTTTCACAATCTGTTGGAGAGCTTGGGGGTTGTTGACATCAACCCCTTGGTGTCTATTCCTACCTGGAGTAATCGTAGAGTTGGTTCTGAGGGTATATGTAAAAGGTTGGATCGTCTCTTAGTTTCGGCTGATTTCCTAGATTGTTTTCCTTCTTAAACAATGGATTGGGTGTGGAGGTGTATTTGATCATCAACCTGTCTTCTTGCAAATTTCTTCTCAGTCTCCTAAGGCCCATAGTCCTTTCAAGTTTAATGCAGGATGGTTGAATCATATTGACTTGGTTGAAGCATTAAAAGATTCTTGGGTTCCCTTTGATGCTCGGTCTGCTTTATCTCCTGTTGCACAATTTAGTGACAATCTTAAACGAATTAAAGCAATTTCTATTAAGTGGTCACTGAATAAAAATGCTCAGAACATTAAATATTTGGTTGATATTGAATTTGAGTTGAAAAGATTTTATGATAGGCATAATTTTGGTTTTACATCAGTGGTTGATAAAGATTTATTGATTGAGATTGAATCTCGCAAGAGTTCTATTCTTCTTTTCCGGGAAAAGGAGGCTCGCCAGAAAAGTAGGGAATTATGGTTGAGTTGTGGTGATGATAATACTCCTTTTTTTCACAAATTTGCTGCTCATAGGAAATGTCGCAATTCTATTTGGAAACTTTATGATGATTCTGGAAATCTTGTGGAAGGATCTGAGGCTATAGCTGAGGCTGGGATTCAGCATTTTGAAAGCCTATTTAAAGAAGAAGATGACCTCCATCTTCCAGAGATTGTTCATAGTGCTGGTCATTTCCCATCTTTTGTTTCAGAGGATGAAAATGCTAAGCTTATGCAGGCTATTACTCTTAAAGATATCAAGCATATTTTATCCATCAACAAAAATGATAAGAGCCCTGGACCAGATGGTATTCCTGTTGAGGTGTATAGATGCTTGTTTGATGTTTTCGGTGAGGATCTTTTAAGAGTCATTGAATTGTCCCGGATAAGTGGCAAAATCCCAAGTGTCTTTAATTCTACCTTTCTTTCCCTTATTCCTAAGATTGATCGTCCCTTATCATTTGAGGACGTTAGGCCTATATCTTTGTGTAATTTTGTATACAAAATTATTGGTAAGATTATCTCGATCATAATCAGAAAGGTTTTGGGTAGATGTATTTCTGGTGAACAGTTTGAGTTTTTGACGAGAAGGCAGATTCACGATGCTGTTGGTGTCATTCAGGAAGGTATGCATTCTATGCATGTTAAATCCTTAAAAGATGTCATGATTAAGATCGATCTATCTAAAGCTTATGATCGAGTCAGCTGGATCTATCTTCGGGTTATTCTTGCAAAAATGGGATTCGCAGGAAAATTTATTGCGTGGGTTATGAGCAGTCTATATTCTATTTCTTTCTCTCTCCTCATCAATGGTGTTGCTACCAATTTTTTTAAATCTGGTAGGGGGCTGATCCGTTGGACCTCAACTTGTGTGCATTAAAAGTTTGTGTTAAAATAATGCGTTCAGCAGGTTAATTAATGGAACAACATTAACAAAAATTAAATACTGAAAACAGATGGAAAACAAACTGATAAACATATATAAAGAAGCACAGAATCAAAGCATCACAAACAGAAGTTGATGACGGAGTTCACCCCCTCCACTGGGCTACGTCTCCGGGTCCCTCTCCAATGGGTACCGATCCAATTAATCTCTTAAAAATGGTACAAAATGGTTCTGGAAACAACTTCAGCAACTGTAGACAGAATGCTGTAGAAAGCCAAAGTATGACAGAGAATGTCGACTTCCCCAGTAACAGCAACGGAACACTTTACAACAAACTCTCCAAGCTTCGCATAACAGAGAAACGATGTACTGCGCTTTGAACGAACTGAGTCCTCTCTCCCCTTCACTGCGGCCAGAATCCCCTATTTAAGCATTTAGCGGGAGGGATAAGTAACCGATTCGATTCCATCATCTCAGCTGTTATTATTATTTTTTTATTATTATTATTGTTACAACCATACGCTAAGCTGAACCATGCAATTCGGCCAAGTCACTGCACAAGCATTATGTTACCACGACGTTCCATATCCCCGAAACGTTTCAACTAACTCCACACACATGTTGACTCACAACACGTTGCAATGACCGTTACGCACATATGTTGCACCATACCATAGCGTCACACGTAACGTAACCGTTTGATGTCACCACTAACTTCATGATGTCGCAACAAGTGCGATAAGTATGTCGCAGCTAAGTCTGTCGCGGCTGAGTCTGTCACAGCTGAGTCTGTCACAGCTAAGTCTGTCGCAGCTAAGTCTGTCACAGCTAAGTCTGTCACAGTAGTGTGATAAATCTGTCGCAGCAAATTTTGTTGCAGCTAAGTCTGTCACAGCTAAGTCTGTCACAGCAGTGTGATATGTCACCACTATGTTTAGCATATGTGCGGAACATACATGTGTTATGTTCTTTGAACCATAGATTAATAACTATTGTACCATATTGGATCAGTGTAAATTAAAGACGAATAATCCTCCGGATCATTCCTCCCCATTGGAGATCTTTTGGACCACCAAAAGCCTGAATTATTCTGCAAGTAAGTGAGGGTATAGATCCCTCACTTTTCCAATCTCCATCCATCTTGCTTTGCTAGGATGCATTCCCTTAAGCCCCACTCGGAGGTACTCAACATTCCCCCTTCGTGAAGTCCTTACATTTCTGTCAAGAATAACATCATCCTGCAACTCATTCATATATTTAGGTGCCATATCATCAACTGAAGGAATCTGCATGATAATTTCCTCATCCATGATCATAGGAGGCTCATACAATTTAAGATTCTCAACATTGACAACTAAATAAATTTGCATGTATGGAGGTAAATTCAAGCAAAAAGCATTAGTACCAATCTTTTCCAAGATCTCAAAAGGACCATACAGGATAGGTTTAAGCTTTTTACCTTCACCTTTCATCCTTTCTTTGGTGATATGTAACCAAAATCTGTCACCAACCTGAAATTGATGATCAACTCGATGCTTGTCATGCCTGGCTTTGTACTTTGCCTGGCTCTTCTCCAACTGTTCTTGAACTTCCTACTGTACTGCTTGGATTCTCTGAATGAACCTTAGCACTTTATCTGCATCATGATGTCCATCCACTGCATCTTTGCCAAAAGAGAAGTCCATCGGTGTTTTTGGCAGATAACCAAAATAAGTTTCAAAAGGAGATCTTTTCATGGAAGAATGAACTGCATGATTGTAAGCATGTTGTATATACTGCAACTGATCATCCCAAAGTTTAGGATGTTTACTACAATATCCTATGAGTAGCTGAACCACTGTTCTGTTTACTACCTCTGTTTGCCCATCGGACTGTGGATGCAAAGCTGTACTTTTCTTCAGTTTAGTATCCATAAGCTCCCATAAAGTTGACCAGAATTATCCCAAGAACCGGGAGTCCCGATCAGATACAATAGACATGGGTAGCCCAAAATGTACCCAAACATTCTGAAAGACTAGATGAGCTGTTTGTTCAGCAGTGATCTGTTTGTTACATGGCATTAAGATACACATTTTGCTGAATCTATCCACAACAACATATAGATAATCATGCCCTTTTCTAGACATAGGTAGTCCTCCTACAAAGTCCATAGAAATTCTTTCCCAAGGACGAGAAGAAACTGGAAGAGGCGTGTACAAACCCAATTTCCTATTGCTAGGCTTACTTGTTACACACATAACACAACCTCTTATGTATTTAGCTACAGTTTCTTGCATTTGAGGCCAATAACAATGATTCTGCAATATAGACAATGTTTTAGTTACTCCAAAATGTCATGCAATATGAACTATGTGCTTCTCGAATCACATGCACTCTCTCTTTCTCTGGAATACAAAGTTTACCGAGATGATACAAGAGTTGATTATGCACATAATAGTTCTCTTCCTGTTTACCATGTATTAGTGATGCATATACTTTCTGAAAATCTTTATCTTCTGCATACTGTTCAATATAACTTTCATGTGTTAATGAACTGTTTTGAAGAATGATTGAAGCCTTTGTAGGAGGCCTTGATAACATGTCTGCTACCTTATTATGAATTCCCTTTTTGTACTTAATTACGAGATGAAACTGTTGTAAGAATCCCATCCATCTTAAGTGCCTACTTTGTTGTATTTTAGTTTGAGATTGTAAATATTGAAGTGGCTAATGATCAGTATGTATGACTGTCTCTTTTCCCATGATATAATGTTTCCACTTCTTCACACTCTATACTAAAGCATACAATTCTTTGTCATAGGTCGGATAGTTACTTACCGTAGTAGAGAATGTCTCTGAATGGTAACAGACTGGCTTCCTTCCTTGCATCAAAACTGCTCCCATGGCAAACCCGCTGGCATCGGTATCGATCTCAAATGGCTGCTGCAAATCTGGCAACGTCAGAACTGGTGTTGTGCTAATCTTTTCCTTCAAAGTGTCGAAGGCTCTCTGATGCTTGCCTCCCCACTGGAAAATTTCTTTGACGCTTGTCAACACATGTAATGGAGCAGCAATGGAAGAAAACCCAGAAATGAATTTCCTCCAATACTGAACCGCACCCAAAAAACTTCTGATTTCAGTAACGGTGTTAGGCCGTGGCCAGTTTATAATGACAGTAACCTTGGCTGGGTCCACTCGTAGGTGGCCTCCACCAATAATATGGCCTAGATATACTAAAGAAGTTTTAGCAAACTCACATTTAGACATTTTTACATAAAGCTTCTCCTTCCTCGGTACATCTAAAACTTTCTTCAAATGTACAATGTGTTCCCCCCATGTTTTGCTAAACACTAGGATATCATCCAGATATACAATTACAATATCATCAATAAATGGTCGAAAGACATCATTCATGACCCGCATGAAAGTAGCAGGAGCGTTACATAGCCCGAAAGGCATTACAAGCCATTCATACAAACCCTGTTTTGTTTTAAACGCTGTTTTCCAGGCATCATTTTCAACAACACGGATTTGATGATACCCACTACGCAGATCCAATTTTGTAAAATAAATGGCATGTTTCAACTGATCAAGCAAATCATCAATGCGAGGAAGAGGATACCTATTTTTAATGGTGATTTTGTTAAGGGCCCTGTAGTCGATACACATCCTCCACGACCCATCCTTCTTTGGAACCAAGACTATAGGAGAGCCACAAGGAGAAGTGCTGGGCCGGATGACCCCCTTCTCAATCAGCTCCTGAACCTGCTTCTTGATCTCCTCATTCTGCATTACAGACATCCGGTACATGGCTATGTTCGAGAGTGGCATATCCTGCTGCAAATGTATCTCATGCTGAATCTCTCTCTTTGGTGGTAACCCTTTCGGATCTTGAAACAAATCATCATACTCAGAAATGATTTCAATCAGTTCATATTTCTGTTTAGGATCGCATCCTTCAAAAGATTTAGAGATCTCATCATTTTTCACTTTAACCATCATTAACACAAAGTTATTACTAGCATTTACCAACCTCTTCATTTGTCCTGCAGAGACTATGGCTAGATTGGTTTTTGTCTTATGTGCTCGTACGATATATTCTACACTATCTTTAAAAAGATGATACTTATTCTGCTCTCTATAAAAGACTGCTTTCTGATCATACAAATATGGACTCCCAAGTACTATCCCACAAATGTCAAGTGGCACTACATCTAATTCTACCTCATCCATGAACTTTCCAGTAATTGCAAACTTCAATACACATTTCTTTGTAACTTGTAATTGTGTATCATTAGTAACCCAACCAAGAGGATAGGGTTTTTCATGAGGCATAGTAACTAAATGCAATTTCTTAACCACTTCTTCTAATATCAGATTTACTTGTGAACCACTATCAAACAATGTATCAATCTTTGTGTGATTTGCAATGACACGAACATGAAACAGTGCACTTCTATTTTTATCATTTTACCTAGAAGTAGATGACAGATTTGTACTTGCACTAGAACTTGATTTTGCATCAATGGGAAGTGAGATACTTTTATTCTTACCCTGGATTCCGACAGCTGTAATCTTTGTTTCATCACCTGAGTCGGATCCCAAGTCTTGAATAACTGTTGCAGTAGCTTTTGCTTTTGCTTTATCTTTGTTTCCTCTGTACTTCTTTGGCCTTAACTCCGGATGAAGTTTCCAACACTTAGAGACATCATGTATCTTCTGACAATGCGAACATGTAGGATTTTCACCCTCTTTCTTAATAGTATCCATCTTCTTTTTCCCCTTATCTTGACCTTTCGATTTGCTGTCAAATTTAAATGATTTCTTCACAAAAGTATCATTAGCATGCTTACCCCTGGCTTCTAAATGGGTAGCTTGAACACATACATCATCCAAATTACTGGGGTTAAACATTAACAAAGTATGCTTCAAATAAGAATGCATGCCACCAATGTACTTAAGAAGATTTTCCTGTGTATCTAATGAAACATTTAATGCAATAGCCCTCTTTCTGAATTCATGAGTATAATCTTGAATGCTTTGTCCTTTAGCTTGTCTAAACATTTGCCAACCCATGGTTAATTGTTGGATATGGCCTAAAGGATAAAATTGCCTCCTTAATACTTCAATGAATTCATTCCAAACTGAAATAATTTTACCATTCTTTCGAAGATCTTGCTAAATCTTGCTCTCCCACCAAGTAAGAGCCATTCCACTCATTCTCAAAGTGGCCAATTGAATCCTGGAAGGGTCATCATTAATGCCCTCCACCCTGCAATATACTTCAAGCTGCTTGATCCAATTGTCTAACTTTTCAGCATCTAAATCTCCATTATAAATTGGTAACTCAAACTTAACATCCAATTTGAAATAAGGCATACTAGAATTTGCATTAGCATTATGTGAATGAGAAGCATGAGAAGAAGAGAAAGTTTGAGTAGTATCAAGAGGATCACCATCACCTCCTACTCCTTTACCCTTTTCTTCCTTCTTCACTTCTGCATCTTTGGATGAAGATCCTTCTTCTTTCTTCTTCCTTTCTGCTCGCTCGTCGAGTAGAATTTCCATCATGGCTTTCATGCTCATAAAATCCTCTAAAAACTCAAATTCAGAAATAACAGGTTTTTCCCGTTCTGTATGTCCTTCTTCTTCCCCTCATGGAGAAGACATAGTTCTTGAGAATGTTCTCCTTGAGCCAATCTCAGGATCTTCTTCAACTAATTCTCCTTCACCACGCTTTAACCTGGATCTGGTAAGCATTCACAAACTTGCACAAGCAGTCAACCAGCTATGATACCATAACCGTGATCCGTCGGACCTCAACTTGTGTGCATTAAAAGTTTGTGTTAAAAGAATGCGTTCAACAGGTTAATTAATGGAACAACATTAACAGAAATTAAATACTGAAAACAGATGGAAAACAAACTGATAAACATATATAAAGAAGCACAGAATCAGAGCGTCACAAACAGAAGTTGATAACGGAGTTCACCCCCTCCACTCGGCTACGTCTTCGGGTCCCTCTCCAATGGGTACCGATCCAAATAATCTCTTAAAAATGGTACAAAATGGTTCTGGAAACAACTTCAACAATTGTAAACAGAATGTTGTACAAAGTCTTTAAGACCTTTCTCTGGAAATTACAATCAGCCTTCGTAAGGAAAAGAAAGCCAAAGTATGACAAAGAATGTCGACTTCCCCAGTAATAGCATCGGAACACTTTACAACAAACTCTCCAAGCTTCACATAACAGAGAAACGATGTACTGCGCTCTGAACGAACTGAGTCCTCTCTCCCCTTCACTGCGGCCAGAATCCCCTATTTAAGCATTTAGCGGGAGGGATAAGTAACCGATTCGATTCCATCATCTCAGCTGTTATTATTATTATTATTTTTTATTATTGTTACAACCATACGCTAAGCTGAACCATGCAATTCGGCCAAGTCACTGCACAAGCATTATATTACCGCGACGTTCCATATCCCCGAAACATTTCAACTAACTCCACGCACATGTTGACTCACAACACGTTGCAATGACCGTTACGCACATATGTTGCACCATACCATAGCGTCACACGTAACGTAACCGTTTGATGTCACCACTAACTTCGCGATGTCGCAGCAAGTGTGATAAGTATGTCGCAGCTAAGTCTGTCACAGCAGTGTGATAAGTCTGTCGCAGCTAAGTCTATCACAGCAGTGTGATATGTCACCACTATGTTTAGCATATGTGCGGAACATACATGTGTTATGTTCTTTGAACCATAGATTAATAACTATTGTACCATATTGGATCAGTGTAAATTAAAGACGAATAATCCTCTAGATCAGGGACTCAGACATGGGTGTCCTTGGGCACCACTTCTGTTTCTTATTGTGGTTGAAGGCCTTGGGAGGGCTATTCTTCATGCTAAACTCTGTGAGACTTATCATGGTTTATCTTTTGGTAATGATACAGTTTTAACTCATGTACTCTTTGTGGATGACATTGTCATGGTTAATGATGGTTCTGAACAATCTCTCTCTACTCTTTATGAGATTTTAATGCATTTCTGTAAGGATTCTGGGATGCAAATAAATGATAATAAATCATCTTTATATTTCTCCTGTATGGAAGATTCTGAAGTTATTACATTACAGAATATCTTCAGTTTTCCTGTTGATAGAATTGAAAATGGCATGAAGTACCTTGGGTTTCATCTTAAACCATGCAAATATCTTATTAGGGATTGGGATTGGCTGATTATTAAAGTTGAACAAAGGATTCAAAATTGGAGCTTCCGTTGGTTGTCCAAAGAAGGAAAGCTGATTTTGATTAAAGTTGTTTTAGAGGCCATTCCAGTCTATTGGATGCATTTCTGGGTACCTATGGGAGTCATAGACAAAATCAGAAAGCTTTGTTTTAATTTTCTTTGGGCTGGTAAACAGAACTCTTTTGGTTTACCCTGGATTTCATGGAAGTTACTTGCTATGCCTAAATATATGGGTGGATGGGGACTTAAAGTTCCTGTTTTATTTGCCAAGGCACTTGCAGCAAAAAATGTTTGGAATATCATTCATGGTTCGGGTTTATGGGTTAAGATTGCAATACAGAAATATATTTATCCAATGAATATTCTGGATTGGATTAGATCTATTGTTAAAAAGAAAAAGAACATTTCTATCTGCTGGAAAGCTATTCTTTGGGCTTTCGATCTCATTGGAAATTTTCTGGTCTGGAAGATTGGTGTTGGCAATGCTGTTCGTATTGGTTTAGATCCGTGGTCTGGATGTAAATGGAGACATGCTCTTCCTATTCCTATGTTAGAAAGATTACATTTGGCTGGTTTTCAATTCATTTCTGATATTGGAATTCATTGTATGTCTGGTTTGATGTCTCAAAAATGGTTATCTGTAGACACCATTGGATTTTCTGACCCTCTTGAGATTGCTGCTTGGAATGGATATATTGCCATTCTCAAGTCTAGCCATGTTAGACTCTCTGCTGCAGTTGATTGCCTTATCTGGAATTTATCTAAAACAGGCAAGTATTCTCCTAAAGAGGGTTATGCTGAGCTTATGAATAGAGAAGTGGAATCGATCTGGTGGTGGAAGGTCATTTGGAAGATGAAGTGTCCCCTAAAAACAAAAAATTTTAGTTGGTTTCTTCTTTCTGGTAAAGCATTGACCTGGGATATTCTCTGTTCGAGGGGTAGAGAAGGTCCTGGAAGGTGCTTTTTATGCAAACAGAGCTATGGATCCAATTTTCATATTGCAGTGGACTGCCCTTTCACTCAATCTATTTGGTCAATTATTGAGGATCATTTGAAACTTAATAATTTATGGAATGAAGATTCCCTGTCTGCTTGTTTTAAAAACTGGTGTTTTATTTCAGGAGTGGCACTTATTAAATCTTTACCTATCATTGTACTCTGGTTTATATGGAAAGCAAGAAATAGGTCTTGTTTTGAGGATCTTGTCACAACCCCTGCACAGGTATCAAGCTACAGCTTGGGTATGATGAAGAATTTACCACAGTCCTTTCTGTGGTCTCTATCAGATCAATCTTTGTGGAAGAAATTGATAAAACTTATGCATGGGATTACTTTGATGGTTCTGCAGCTGGGGACCCAATGATTTGTGGGGCTGGAGGTATATTGTTCATATCTGATATTCAATATGTTTCGTTCAAAGCAGGTTTAGGCTTGGGTACTAATAATTATGCAGAATTATGTGCACTTAAGCTTCTTCTTAGGCTGACTCGAAAGCATAATTTGGATAAAATTCAAGTTTTTGGAGATTCCCAGTTAGTTATAAACTGGGCATCTGGTAAGTATCGATTACTAAATATTGAATTAGCCATGATTCTTCAAGATGTTCACTGTTTAGCTGACAGTCTTGATTATGTGTCTTTCAAACACATTTATAGGGAACGAAACTACAAAGCAGATACTTTGGCTAAAGCAGGTGGCAGCATTCTTGAAGGATCTTGGAGTATTCGTGAACAGAGAGGCGCAGAAAATGTGGACACCTTTCAGGTTTTCTAATATGGTTCTGTGAGCTATCTGATTTGCAGTTATATGACTGTTTCTTGATGATGACTACATGCATTTGTTTTTTTCTGATAGTTTCTTGTGAATACTTTGCTGGTTATCTTCGGCGATATTAATGCTTGGGCATTTTTGGTTTAAATGACGTGATCAGCTTCCTGATTTTTGGTTCCACCCTTGATATATGATGCTCTGGTTGAAATTAATATGCTTCATCTTGTCCCATTGGTGATTTTTCAAGCAAATATACCGAGAGCATGACATGCGGGTTGATGGCCTCTTAATTGGCGCTGAAATGGATATGAACTTTCTTCACTGGATGGCATGGAAATGGCCAATTTATTAGCTGCTGAATTTTTGCTCAGCATTTGACTTCAGTTATTGCTTTATCATTCATGTTGAGACTACTTCAGCCAGCTAGTTTTGCTCTGGTCTGTTTGCTTGTGATTACCTTCGATTCACAGTTGATCTGACCCAATTGATCAGGAATGATGAAAAAAAGTCTGCTATGATCAGACTTATTTTTGCTGCATGGCTGTTAATACAGGCTTGTTCTTTGATTTCTTTTTTGCTGAAAAGTAATGGTAAACATTATGCTCTTTATGAGGCAATTTTTTGTATGTAATGACAACTTTACAGTTGGGTCAGACTTTGGATATGGTAATGGTACATTGTGCTCTTCACGAGGCAATTATCTGTATTTAATGTCAACTTCATAGTTGGTTTTTTGTATAATGGACCTTTAGGGCCATCTACTGAATGTGAATAAAATATTTACGAATTTTTTCTTTGAAAAAAAAAATATGACATGTTAATCATATTCAGTTTAAAAGAAATTAACATCTTTATTCTCATATTTTAGTATACTTTAATTTAATATTTATATTGAATGGATTTCTACCTATTTTACAATATATTTTATTTTTTACAATATATCATATTTTTTGGATAAATAAGTAATGCATAATGTTTAGTTCACAATATATGGCATTTTCTGTACAACTTTGCAATACTTTTTAATTACCTTCTCATTTAAAATCAATATTATGCTCATAATTTAACTATCTCTATACAAAGGACTAACTACTATGTAACACTTGTTTTGTTTGGATTTCAGTTAGAAATCTTTAAAAAAAATTAAAACTACATATATTAGCTATAAAATTGCAAAATTTAAATATTATGGAAATAGTCCACCAAACTAAATCTATTTATTAATTCAAATCACAATTTAAACACATCCTAATCTAAATTTTACTAAAATAAAATTTCTAAATTCAAGCCAAAACCTAGAATAAAAGATAAAACTTAAAATAAAATAAATTACTCTGTAAAAAAACATTCTAACAATTACAATGTGATTTGACTGGCTATTAATTGCACCCTGATTTTACGGGGTCTTGCTAAACTTTTAAAATTCATTTAATCGTCCACATTAATTCACAAAGTTGTACACAGAGATGGGGTCCACCATGGAATCTTATAATGTGGTTCTGCTCTCTATTACATCAGCAGAATTTTAGCCCAGGGGTACCCTTCTTTGCTCCATGTGCGGAACCTAACAAAAATTTGAGCTGTCATTGCCACAGTTAGCAGCATATGATGATGTGTACTCATAACAACCAATCATTCTGTCAGTTACGTACAGCAATAACGATGACGACAGTCCCAATTTATGAGGTACATGCGAATAGCATGGGAATGGGGAGGGGACGCCAATTTGGCCAGGGTTGTCCGGGAAAGAGAGTGAATTCCGCTGCCAATTCCTGCCTGATGCATGCCACGTCAGAATCAAGGCCTCCAGCTGTACACGCCCCTCGCGTTATTTATTATTTATATAACTCACCGTTTCGTCTTCTTCTATATTGATAATACCAGATGCTCAACCAGGGTGCTCATGTTAATGGCAGCCGCTGCAGTCATCTGATGCAGCGCATTCACTCCGTCGAAGGGTTTATCAAGAAAGTGTGTTTCCAGCGCAAGTGGGAGAAGATGGAGGCGCTGAGTTCGAATAGCGTGAACTACAAAAAAGAAAAAGAGGAGGAGGAGAAGATAAAGAAGAAGGGCCAGGCTTGCTGTCATGTGTTCCGGATGCCTCTGCATTATCCGAGGTACACTAAGGCCGACTATGAGGAGATGGCCGAGTGGAAGCTTGACAATCTGTTGAAGGAATATGGACTTCCCATAAATGGAGATGTCCAACAGAAGCGCACTTACGCGATTGGTGCTTTCATCTGGCCCAATCAAATTTAATCTCCTCTTCCTCTTCCTCTTCTTAATTTCATTTTAATAACCTTTAGTTTATCGTGAAAATTAACTAGCCTGGTTTTGGTTTTGGTTTGGTTTAATGCGATGGCAGTTAGCTTTAATACGACAGTAGCTGAACAACAAGCAAGCAATTGAATCTTAAGCAGCGCCCTACCTTACCTTACCTTACCTTAGTATTAAAACCTGCCAGCAAGCTGGTTATTAATATCTTGTAATGTCGTAATAAAGTTGTTGTAATGTTATTGCCAATTTAAGTAACTTATTCATTTGCTTTGCTTCCCATATCTAGTTTATTTTAGAAACTGGAAAGGCAGCCACACCTCCTTTCCTCTTTTAAAGCTGAATAAATTCTGGAAAGCCAACTATAATTGTGATTAAATGTGTGGCACTTAATTTGTGAGCGTAATTCAATAATAAGATTAAGTTGGTAGTTTAAAAATATCTAATATAATTGTGTTAAAATGAATATATTATAATTGATTTTCGGGACAGGATGTAGTATAACAGATGTCGCATAACGGTAAGTGGTTGGGATTGACTCTTAGAAAGGGAGCAGTATAAGCGTTCACCAAATCGCCCCCGACTCGCCGGAATCCGGCAGATCAATTTTGGTGTAAATCATACTTTCGAGGAATTAAATCGTAATTTTAATCATTTGGGTAGTTTTAAAATGCTCGATTTAGCATAGATAAAGCTAATAAGATTATTAGAATTCCAAAATAATGAAATAAACAATTTCACAGCAAACATTTTGACCGATTTTAATAAAAAATCGGCCGGAAAAACGGGGCGATTTGGTGAACGCTTATCCTACGCGCTTAGGGAGGCCTATGAGCCATCGGAATAGCAAGGTGCGCACATTTCGAAAAAAAAATATATTATAATTAATTTTGATTTATTTTCATTTGAATTTATTAATATTGTGACGAGTCAATTTTTTTATAAGTTTGAAATTATAATGTTTATTTTTATCGTTTAATTAATATAAAATTAAAATGTTTTAAAGTTAGTTTTCGAAGTTAAATTTAAAATGTTTCTAAATGATGATTAAATTTATGAATAATCTAAATAAATTTTTTTTTTACACTTTTCTTTTTCTCAGCAAAAACTCTTAAGAAGGTACAAGTTCAAGTTTAAGTATGTTTTCTCTTGAGAAGGTACAAGTTCAAATTTAGAGGATGATTCCTTTCTAAAAAACCAAGGAAGTCTTATACACCAACCAATTTGTTGTGGCTTCATTATGACCTTAAAATTATACCATCCAAATCGTAGGCTCTATATAGCCCGGAGAGAGATTAAATCTCCCTAGGTGCAAACCTACTTGAGTGCAATGAGTGCAATACCCGAGAACATGTTTGCACCTCTAGAGATTTGATCCTCTCGGCACTTGATAGAGCCTAGGATTTGGATCTAGGCTGGTTTCAGTAGTGGGTGGTGACACAAAACTGGAGTTTGATTTACATTGTTCATTGTTGAAAACACACATAGAATTATGATGATTATCTCAATGTAAGTAATAAGCATTAAGGATTGAATAAATTGTTAAAATGGAAAATAAAGACAATAATTTTGTAAGGATTAAATAAATGAAAATATGGTTTAGATTTACAATAGGGTTTTACATTTTACCCCAAACCATCACGCTTCTTTTGTTTTGTTTAGAATAGGCACACTCTACATTATTTTACATTTTTCAACATTTCCACTAAAAAGGATTTACAGTTAGAAATTTGAGGCTGAGGCTATCATACTTATCTTTGCATTCATAACATTGTTCCCCTTGCTTAGCATGTAGAAAATTCATTTATGAGGAAATGTAGCACAGTTCTTCAGCACAGTTGAGTGGTGGCAGAGATTGAAATGCTCTTCACCATTTTCACTTGATCTAAACATGGTTTGAAATTAGGTACAACTGTAATCTTTTTATAAATTTTAAAGTATTATAATGAATTCAGAATTTGAGCATATCTTAATTTTGTTTCATTATGACTCACAGATGGATGGTACAATGCTCATGGAAAACACAGATAGATGGTACAATTCTCATGGAAAAACAAATCTCCTTGAGTGCAATTTACCATGGGTTGTTTAAGAAGCCTTGTGTGGTTATTTAGGAGGCCTTGCACATGGTTTTAAAACCATGTGCAAGGCCAACATATTTTTGTGGATAATTACATGGGGTCAAATTTTCTATTGATATTACATGTGCCGAGGAAGTATATCTGGATGTAAGCTTGCTATATTTAAGAGGCCTTGCACATGGTTTTAAAACCATGTGCAAGGCCAACATATTTTTGTGGATAATTACATGGGGTCAAATTTTCCATTGATATTACATGTGCCGAGGAAGTATATCTGGATGTAAGCTTGCTATCTTTAGTTTCTATACTGGAATAATACATGTTAAATACCTTGACACAATTAGCAATCTCTCAAGTAGATAACATGATAATCAATTAAAATAATAAGTTATTGTCATTAGAGGGATTCGCCTGTCAATCATTCTCAAGAGTGAAATGTGTAATTTCAAAATTTTGTCAATGTCTGTGTAAGAATTAGAGGGATCAAGTCCACGCAAGAATTAGAGAGGGATTAATCTACCAATCATTCTCAAGAGTGGAATATGCAATTAATTTTTTCAATGTCTGTGTAGGAATTAGAGTGATTTTCCTACCGCTGCAATGTCTACTTCTCAAACGTAATATATATATATTTCTTTAAATTTAATTTATATTTATATTTAAATTAAATCTAGAAGAGATTTAACTAAATATAACATTATTATGGGAGAGATTTTGACTATCAATAACTAAATATAAGAGTATTTATAAAATATAAGCATAACAATCTTAATAAATCTGAGCGGCGTCCTGTAATATAAATCTGAGTGCATATTCTTATGCCTGTATGGTTCTCGTGGGGTTTGGCCTCTCCTCTTACTGGGGTTCGAAGCCTAGGCAATCACTAATTTGCTGTAATTGCTTTTTTGTTTGTAAATTAAAATTTTATTAAAGAAATGGCGAAATCTGAATGATACTTTAGTCATTCTGTTAGTTTTATTAATATATGAACTTTATTGATTCATAAGTTGCATTGGAGAATAATCCTCCATAAACTACACTTTAGTTAATTTTGATGCCTAAGTTTGCACTTCAATTTTAATGCCTGTTTTGCATTTGACAACAAATATTTATAAATAGAAACACTTGTTTTTTTTGTAAACTTACTTGATGAGCTGCATTATATGAAATATTTGTTATAATTTGAATGTGACTGATTTTCTCGTAAGAACTAACTTTAATTCTCCAACGATATTTTGAAGTGAATCTATTTTCTGTCTAAAATAAATTACACATTCATTAAATGAATTCAAAAGCTGCATTTGAAAACTCGCTCAGTGGCTGCCTCTTCTGTAATGTCTGTTAATTTACCTCATGAGTTGGTTAGAAGCTATCGGAGAGAAAATAAAGGATTTGTAATGTCCGAGGTTCTGGTGCATGTAGGCTTCATATCTTCTTGAGAAATTAGGGGACCAACAGTTTGATGGAGGAACGAGGGTTTGGGGTCTGCAGGTTGCAGGGGGGCGGTGCCTCTTGGCCGCGCTTCCTCCTCCCCTTGGTCGTGGCGCTGGATTCTTCCATTGCTTTCCCTTAGATAACAGTTCGTTCTTTGAACTGGCTCTTTTGGTTTTTCTTTTTATTGTTTGGTCCTCGTCTGCTGGGTTTACAGTCTTCATCTCCCTTTGCTCTTCTTCTTGGGTTTGTTGGCTTAGCATGTATTCTCTATGAGCCGCTACCGACGACTTGAGTCCATCCTCATGTGTTGAGGACTAGTACCAACCAGTCTAAAATAAGTGGGAACTGTACATAGAAGTCGGTTTTGGCTTGGCCATGATTTCTGTCCTTTGGATGGGCTGTGATTTTGTGGATTGGATGGGCTGTGATTTTGTGGATTCCGTCACCTTTTTTCTAGTGTCGTTCGTGATGATTATTTTTCCCTGTCTTTAGAAGATTCTCCTCTCCTGGTTTTGTGGGGGTCTGTCTGTCTTTGTCCCCCACGTCTGCACCGTTTCTCTGTCCGAAGGTGGCTGTCCGTTTTCAGGGCTTGTGGGTTTGATTCTCTTTAACCCTACTGTTCTCCTTTGTTTCTACCCTAACTAGGGTTTGATTTCGGGTTTACTGTGGCGCCTACGGTTTATTCCTGTCTCATCCTTTGGTTTCATTGGCATCTTGTTGACCGGTGAATCATTTTTGGGGAGCTCCTTTCTGTCCTTATGTCGGAGACCCACGATGGGTCTCCTGACCCACCGGTTGACCACGTTTCTGCACGCTTCCGTCATCGTAGGAAGGCTAAGGCCCATAAAATCTTGGAAGGAAAATTGCGCTATGTGGTGGGTCGTGATATATATTTGGAAAGGGTGGAAGCGTTGTGCTCTCGTGCGCTTATAGGTAGATTGGAATATGTTTCGATGGACAAAAAAGACTGGTTTGCTTGGGCCACCGAACATTGGAAGCCCTTCTTGTCCTACGTTCCAGCTATCAGCCTTCTGGTTCGGGGTTGGATAGTTTTTGTCTTCTTAGAGGATGCTCATGCTACAGAGGTTTTAAACCGCCTTTGGAGAGTGGGTAAAGGGTCTTTGGTATTAGACCGTTGGCATGTTAATTTTGATCCTGCACATGAAAGAGTTCAGAAACGGCATCTGTGGGCTCTTCTACCGGGGCTTCCATTCCCGCTATGGAATAGTCCTCTATTGGAGGGATTTGGAAACACAATAGGCCGCTTTGTGGCGCTTGATGATGATTTTATGAACTCTTTGGATAAGAGGATGGCCAAAATCTTAGTCGAGATGGACATTTCGAAAGGGTTACCAGCAGAAATTGAGATACTCTGTCGGGAACGCCTGTTCATTCAACGTCTGGACTATCAAGGAATCCCTTTTAGGTGCAGTTGTTGCCGGGAAACGGGCCATTTGCGAAGTGTCTGTCCGTCTTTTCGTAATAGATCTGCTTCCCCGGAACAACGATCTCCTCATGCGGTTCTTAATACCACCTCTCCAGATCAAAGGATTTCTCAGGTATGTATGTCATCGGTTCCTCCAGCTCCCTCTATTGGACTGCTAAATAACGCATGTTCTCCTTTTGAAGATGCTTCAGACCTTGATTTAGTTTTGTTGGACTCTGTGTATGTTAGTCGAGGTAATACTAAGTCCTCAGCCGCTCCTCAATCTATGGATAGTACAACTCCTCGGTCCTGTCTTCCTTCAAATGGTTTAAATGTCCCACCTTCTCAGCCTCCCCCTTCGTCCTTAGAGACTCCTTCTCACACAATTTCCCACCCCCCTACATCTCTTGTGGCTCTTCAGGGCTCTCCTTCTCGGGATTCATATGCAACACACCTCGTGGTTACTCCACCGCGTTCTTCTCCTTTGCAAGCTCTTCCTCCGGAAAGTGTTCCCCCCTCTCCTCTTTTCACTGATGCAGACTTCCCTCCTCTCGTAACCTCCAGTCCTTCACCCTTTTGTTCTCCTCCTCATAGCCCTGTCACCTCTCCATCCTTTTCCGACCCCTCTTTACAAAAGTCTCTGAGTATTTTTTCTGATAAGATGCCACTTTCCCCCTCAGTTCTTCCACTCGACTCCATCTGTTTGAGAATGTTACTATAAGGAGGAAGAAGAAAAATAAATATCCTCTTGATGCTGTGGATCTCGTCCCGGCACCTTATACGCCCTTATCTACAAGACTAAAAGTAGCAGCACATAAGCATTCCTCTCCACCTCAAAGGGTCCTTAGAGCTTCGACCCCACAGCAGATTGATTCCTAATGTGTTTTCTCACCCTGGATGTTCATGGTTTGGGCGGATTAGCCAAGAAAAAAAGCCTTTGTCATCTAATTGTTTCTCTCTCACCTGATGTCGTTCTCCTTCAAGAGACAATGAGTAGTTCTTACCCTGCATTATTTTCCTTTTCCAAGCTCTGTCCAGGATGGGAGTTTTGTGCCCTTAGTTCTAAAGGTATTTTAAGGGGGATTTTCTCTGGTTGGAACCCGAAATTCCTCAAATGTAAAGCTTTCCATACTGCTGCTGGTATCTTGCTTAAAGCTTCGATTCGTGGCTCTTCTCTCGAGCTTTCTATTCTAAATTGCTATGGCCCTTACCTTAATCGTGATTCTTTCTGGAGTGTTGTGGCTTCTGGTGGTCTTCTCTCATTGCCTAATCTTGTCCTGGCTGGTGATCTGAACTTAAATTTGAATGCCTCAGAGATTTGGGGCTTTAGAGCGCATCTTGATCCCTTGGGACCTTTTTTCTCCAAGCTTTTCTCTGATCATCATTTAGTGGATGTGGCCCCCTCCTGTGCAGGCCCTACATGGAGGAATGGTAGGATAGGGGAATATGGTATCTCGAAAAGGCTTGATCGTTTTTTGTTATCGGATCAGCTTATTAGCTCTCTCCCCAGGTATAGGGTTTGGGCTCATAGATGTGGGATTTTTTATCACTTCCCTGTATTGTTTGATTGGTTAGATCATCAGAGCCATTATGCTTATCCTTTTAAGTTTAATCAATCTTGGTTAGGCAATGAGGATTTTATCCAGATGATTCGAGCCGAATGGCCACTTATATGTTCGGATAACTCGTTGGATGCTATGTATGATCTCTCATATAAACTTCGCGTCCTAAAAGAAAAAGTCAAATCATGGACTAAAGTCGAAGCTCTAAAGATGAAGGATAAGTCAGTTTTCTTGGAAGAGGAAATTAGTTCTCTTCTTTTCTCCTCTCAATCTACTATTTTAAAGGAAGGACAACAACTGAGATTGAATTCCCTCAAATCTGATCTTCAAAAGTTGTTAGATCATGAGCTATACTCAGCAAGACTTCAAAGTAAGGTTACTTGGGCTCTAAATGGGGATGCAAATACTAAGCATTTTCATGCAGTGGCATCGGCTCGAAAAAATCATAATGCTATTTGGAGTTTGCAGGATGAAATGGGTACCTGGGTTTCGGATGATCATAGTATCAAATCCCTCGGGATTCGTTACTTCAAGAATATCTTTGATTATGATCACTCGACAAATCTTGCTGCCCAGCTTAAGGTTATTCACCTTTTTCCCTCCTATATCAGTGCTGGGGAAAATGTGGCCTTCAATAGCTCTGTCACTCTTACGAAAGTAGAGAGGGCCCTTAAAACGTTTAAAATAGATAAGGCGCCAGGCTCGGATTTGATCTTCTGGGACCTCTCCTCGTCAATATGGTGGAAGCTTCTAGGACCTTGGGCAAAGTGACTCCCGCCCTTAACTCCACTTTTTTAGCTCTCATTCCAAAAGTTGATCTACCTGTCTCCTTTGCTGACTTTCGCCCCATTTCTCTCTGTAACCTTTGCTATAAGATGATCTCTAAAATTGCGGCGCTGAGACTTAAACCCTTCTTAGATGCTTCCATTTCTCCTCAGCAATTCGGCTTTCTAAAGAACCGCCAGATCCTTGAGCCCATAGCCATCATGCATGAAGTATTACATACTGTCAAAACAAACAAGAGATGTGCTCTCATCCTTAAGTTGGACTTGTCAAAAGCATTTGACTGGGTTAATTAGACCTTTATCCATCTTATTCTTATTGAAATCGGGGTTCCTCTTGTTGGGGTGAATTAGATTTTGGGCTGTATCTCTTCTGCTAACTTTGCTGCCCTCGTTAATGGTTCTCCTACTACCTTTTTTTCGGCCTCTCGTGGAATCAGACAGGGCTGTCCATTGTCGCCCCTGTTGTTCATCCTGGTTATAGAAGGTCTTAGCCTTTTGATCGAAGATGCCAAAAGGAATGGTAAAATTAAAGGGATTAAGATTTCATCTCAACTTTTCCTCACTCATTTACTTTTTGTAGATGATGTGATCTTATTTGGTATGGGTTCTTTTGAGGAATGGATGGCCTTCAAAGTCATCCTTGATACATTTTGTGAGGCTTTCAGTATGTGTATAAATATGAATAAATCCTGTTTTCTTCATAATGATTTGGATGAATCCCTCCTCCGAAGAATTACTGGTCTCCTTCCCTACATATTTGATTATCTTAATAAGGGATTCAATTATCTTGGATATTTTCTCAAGCCTTCGGGTTATTTGGTAAAGGATTGGTACTGGATTGTTTCTAAATTTGAGAAGAGAATATCCCATTGGACAAATCGGCTCCTGTCTATTGGTGGACGTCTAGTCCTCATTAGATCTGTACTGTCGAGCCTACCTGTTTTCTGGTTGGCTCTTGTTCCGATTCCTTCCTCAATCTTAAACAAGCTCAGAAAGCTGATATTTTCTTTTCTGTGGGGCTCTTCATCAAAGATTAAAAAATTCCATCTTGCAGACTGGCATCTTTTGGCGCGTCCTACTTCTCTTGGTGGCTGGGGAATAAAGCACCTGCCCAGCTTCAGTCTATCTTTGAGAATGAAACGTTTTTGGCTTGCTCTTAACAACAATGGCATCTGGCATCATCTCATCTCTGTTAAATATATGAAAAAAAGGCCTTTACATTCTTGGTTTAGGAAAAAAAGCTTCAAAAGTCGGAATGCCTTGATAATCTGGAGAGTTTTCCTCTCAACCTTACCGTGGATTGGTAAAGGGCTTCTCTGGCACGTTGGCAATGGCTCTGCTATTTGTCTGGGTGCAGATCCTGTTGTTGGTATGGGCTCCTCTTTTATTCTGCCAAGAGACTTGAGAGATTACTTGGAAGACTATGGGATTTTCTCCCTAGGCCAAGCCAAAAATCATACTTCCTCTGCTTCGGGCTACTAGTTCACGGCTGAGGAGCTTGATATTTGTGGTGAATGGAAAACTCTTTGGGATAAATTTATCAGGGGGCTGGAATTTGGTAGAATCCTTCTTTCTGAACAGTGTGATTCTCTTCTCTGGTCACATAATAATGATGTGGGCCCTTTAATTGCTGCAAAAGGCTACGATTGTATTCTCTCTGTCAATTGTTCAGAGATTCAAGAACCTGTTCTGGATTTCCTGTGGACTCAAAATATCCCTCTGAAAATAGCATGCTTTACATGGCTATTGGCTAGAGGTTGGATTTTAACTTGGGATCAACTTCAGATTAGAGGGTTTCAAGGCCCGAGTTGTTGTGTTCTGTGTGAAAGGAATGTAGAGGATATTTATCATCTCTTTTTGGTATGTCCCTTCACTGTGTCTATTCTCGCACATTTCGCGGCTAAGTATGGGTTTTCCTTTCCTTTCTACAATACTGTCCCGTCCTTTCTGGCTCAGTGGTTTAACTCCTTTGCACGTTCAGATCCTTTTAGATATCTTCCACTATTTATCTTCTGGGGTATCTGGCTTCTTCGGAATAACTGTCTTTTTGAAAATGGGAAACTTGCTTTCTCTACTCTTATTTCCAGGGTTGAAGGTTTTTTAAATTCATACCCAGCTCCAATAAAAATTAAAAAAATTCGGAATATTGGTTCAAGACCTCTGAAGGCCTATCCTTGTGGATTTTTTGATGGGGCTGCTGCAGAGAATATAGGTGGTGTAGGTTTTGTGATCTATCTGAATGATACTCATTTCTTCAGTTTCTCTATGGGATGTGGTTGCAGCAGAAACACCAGAGCAGAATTATTGGCTCTTTGGGCAGTTCTTAGAGTGAGTCTAATGATGGGTCTCCCCATGCATTTGATTTTTGGTGACTCTATGGTTATTATATCTTGGCTCAACAGAATTTCTGCACTTGATGTTCCTTCACTGATGCATTGGTGTGATGATATAAGAAATATGCTTCATTTGGCCCCTCCGGTGATTTTCAAACACATATTCCGTGAGCATAACTCGTTGGCAGATGGACTCTCTAAACAGGGCCTGAAATTGGATATGGGATATGAAACCTTTTCTAAAATTTTGGATGGAATGGTCATAAATCATGGCCAATTTGTTCTTTTTTAGTGTTGCTGAGTCCCATATTTTTCAGCTTTTGACTTTCAGCATTTGATTGGCCATCTTTGTCTGTTATGCATGAGACCTTTCAACTAGCAAGACTTGCTCAGGAATTTCTGTTTGACGATCATCTTCGATCTTACTTAGCATATTCTGACCTGATTTATCAAGGATGATGAGAAAAGTCTGCTATGATCACACTTTTTTTCTTTTTTCTGGATGGCAGTAGTCAGACTTGTTACATCTTATGTCTATGTGATGTTCTGGGTTGCAATATTTCACTCAGTCATAAGGATGGTATATGTAAATGATGTCTTTTGATTCCTATGAATAACAAAGACTGGTATTTTTTTCTCTGAAAAAAGATTCTTGAGAAATCATGAAATTGAGAGTTCCAAACTATTAGATTCTGTGCAATGTTGCACTTTAACATTAATTTAAACATGCTTACTCAGGTTGGAGTCTGGCTGTCAAGTTGGAGTGGGGCTTTGAATGGTGTATATTCAACATTGAAAGAGTCCATTGAAGATAGTAACATCTATTTGATCTGTAACATGTACGTACAACATAATTTTATATCCCATTCCACAGATCTAAAGAGTTTTATGTTGAGACAAGGTTGTATTGTTCTTCAGATTCAACCCATTTTTTATGTTCTTGTGTCTAACTTAGTTTATATATTGTTGTTACCAGTTTATTTTAGCTAATAATTAAAAATTTTATTGCGCATATCCAAATCCCTCATAGTTGGTACATTGTTATGAAATCAATAACTATAAAGAACTTATATTTTAAATTTAAATTTAAAATATACAAATTATATTTCAATGTAAAAATATCTTGAATAGAGTAACATCTCCATCATTATAATCTTTACTCAATATATAATTTACCTTTAATTAGTTATATATATATATATATATATATATGGTCTATGGGGGCCCTTAAGGGATAAGGGCTCTACGATAAAAAACAGCTGGGGTGAAATTAATGCGAAGGACATTAATGCGAAGAACAACAAGAGACAATTAAGGCAAAGGTTCAGATTTTTATGTTTTAAAGGATTTTCAATGCTCTAAAGTCTTGAAGTATCAATTACGATGATAATTGACGAAGTAGATTATGACACTATTACTTCGGAAAGGCAAAGACACATTTTCATACAAATGGCATCACCAAAACAAGTTGGGCAGGACGCTCCCATGTGGGAGAATACCAAACCGTCCTTTCAACCAAAAAAGATGGCAAAGACATGATATCCATCAAAACCAGTGAGAAAAAAAGATCTGGAGCTAAAGCTAAAAAGCAAGCCGCGACATTAGTAGTAGGAAAGGATATATCACTAGCAGAAGTACCTGGTTATTTGTCGTCTGCTCTGGTCGGTAGATTCTGTGGAAAAACAGTTGGAGAGGCGGCTCTTCGAAATTGGATGGAAGAACACTGGAGCTCTCACCTGTGGCAGCGCCTGATGTTCCATATTTTGTCTAGGAGCTGGATATTATTTCGCGTCAAAACAAAGGCAGAGCGACATACCTTATTAGATAACAACTGGCATTGGGGGCATTCAGGATTAATTTCTCAAGAAACAGAGCGTGGATTTTGATGCCAATAGGGAGCCACATAATGTACAGAGAGTTTGGGCCATTTTACTAGGTCTACCAATGATGTTCTGGCATAAAGAGATACTGGAGGAAATCAGAAGCAAAGTTGGAAAATTTATAGCTCTAGAGGATGGATATGAACATAAGGTTGATAGAAGGACTGCCATAATATTGATAGAATTCGACCTCTGAGACGGACTGTATGAAGAAATTCACCTGGAAATTCACGGTAGCATGTGGCGACAGAGGCTCGGTTACTGGAAAATACCATTCAGGTGCTTCTCATGCAAACAAGTCAGGCACTTAGCGAAGGATTGCAAAAACTATGAACAAAGGTCTCCTCACCCCAGGAGCAAGGATAAAGGTATAGCTCGGAACAGGAAAAGCAGTGAATTCCAACCAAGAGATGGAGTGCAGGAATCTAAAATGATAGAAGGAAGCTTTCAAGTAACCCCTAGTAAGACGGCTCTTAGCCTTGAAGTAAATTCTACTGCCATTTCTGAAACCTAGGGGGGTATTGAACATCCCACTGCGGGGACCTTAACGCAGACTAAAAGAATTGAAATATCCACGGAAATGGGAACCCCAATGAAATATAGAGTTTTAGAGCCCGCAAGCAAGATGGGTCACGAGGGGAACCTTACACCTACTATGAACCCAAACTCAAAAAGCCGCAAACAATCTCCTCTGGAGACAAATGTTGCACAACATGAAAGAGAAGTAGTGACTCCTATTATGGGACTCACGTCGAGACCATTGCTGGCTAAAACAAATGTCATGCATGCGGGGTGTCAGGAGATAACTCCAGATAGCAAAGGCACTAGTAAAAAGGTGGCATCCCCTAAAGAACCACCATTGTGGATCAAGCACAAAATATATAACACTCGGTCCAAAGCAACAGCTGACAGAGACTAAGTGTCATCCGAAGGACTAGCATTAGACAAGGTGGCCAAGGTAACATTGGGAAGGAGGTCTCATATCGCAATAGCCGAATCTCAAGCTGAGGTGGACGCGAAGAATGGAAAACAGGCAACGATTGGTAGGACCCTTAGAGCAGGTCAGGCCCAGACCAAGGTCCCATGATGCCAGTCTCTCTTTCAACGCAAGGGGGTTAGGGAGCTCCCCCAAGACAAAAGCTCTCAAAAGAATGGTCGATAGCCTAAATCCTACAATCATAGTCATTCAAGAAACAATGATGGAGGGAGAAAAATCCAAGGAAGTGTTGGAGCCCTGGCTGAAATGCTGGAGCTTTGGTTTCATCAGCTCTGAAGGACACTCAAGAGGACTAATAACAGCCTAGAATCAGGAGTTCGAGAAAACACAAGAGGAGAAACACAGTTAAGTGTTGAAAATATTGCTCAAAGAAAAAGCCTTGGGGAAATCCTTTGCAATGTATAATGTTTATGGGCCATATCTAGATAGGAAGAGATTATGGGAAGAATTTTTCACCTCTGTATTGACGAAGGCAAGGAACGTGATTCTAGGGGGGGATCTGAACTTAACCCTATCTGAAAAGGAAAACTAGGGGAGGTCAGCTCGCCAAGATAGACTGAGCTAATTCTTTGCTACACTCTTCAAATCCAAGGAGTTGGTCGACGTTCAACCACTAAAGCTAACACCGACATGGAGAAACAATAGAAGTGGAGATTAGGCCATCTCTAAAAGGTTAGATAGATTTCTGCTCTCTGAAAATTTTCTTTCGGGGTCTTTAATAATTTGAACTTAGGTTGAGGTAGGAGGCCTGTCAGACCACCTCCCAATCTTTCTTCAAATCCAAAACCTAGAAGCCAAACCGGTGGCCCCCTTCAAATTCAGCCCAGAATGGTTATTAGAAGAAGACTATCGAAGGCTAATAGGAGAAGCATGGAAACCCCTAGAGGTAAACCCTAATACCTCATTTATGAAGCAAATGTCAAAAAAATTGTATAGGGTTAAAACGGTGTCAAAACCATGGGCTAAGGTGTACTTTGCAAATCAGAAAAAAGAACTCAAAGAAGTTGAAAGTGCTCTGAAAAGGATCTATGAGTGGAACAACACCAGTGTGTTTACAGAAGAGGAATTAAAGGAGGTAAAGGAAAAGGAGATAAAAAGAGAAGAACTACTAGAAAAAGAGGAAAAGCTTCTAAGGCTAAAGAGCAGAGCAATTTGGATAAAAGAGGGAGACAACAACTCTAAATTCTTTCATAATTTCGCCAATAATAGAAGGAATTTCAATACAATCTCGATAGTAAAAAACATGAACGGGGTAATGGTAAATTCCTTTAAGGAAAAAGCTGAGGCGAGGGAAGAGCTTTTTAAAAATCTATTCAAAGAACCAGCGGGATGTAACATTCAAGAAATAATGGAGGTAATCAATCTGTTCCCTAGAATGATAGATGAGGAAATGAACAATCTCCTGAAGGCTGAAGTTACAGAGGAGGAACTGGAGAAGGTGGTGTACTCTTGTCAGAAAGGAAAAATCCCAGGTCCAGATGGGATAACCATTGAATTCTTTCAGGGGTTTTATGACCTAGTAAAAGAAGATTTTCTCAAAACAGTTCAAGAATCCCAAAGGGATGGGAAAGTATTAGGAGCCCTGAATTCCACTTTCTTGGCTCTAATCCCCAAGAAACAAAATCCTTCCTCCTTCGAAGAATTCAGGCCCATTTCATGCTGCAATATGGTCTACAAACTAATAGCTAAGACAATAGCCCTAAGATTGAAGCCAATTCTAAGTAAGGTTATAACCCAGGAGCACTTTGGATTCCCGTTCAAGAGGAAAATCCATGATATAGTTTCCCTTGCTCAGGAAACGATTCATTCCATCAAACTTTCCAAAAATTCAGCCTTTGCCTTTAAGTTGGATCTCTCCAAAGCCTATGATAGGGTAAATTGGACGTTCTTAAGATTGGTAATGATTCAGATAGGTTTGGATTTGGAAATAGTCAACTAGATCATGGGATGTGTACAATCAACATCATTTGTTGTACTGATTAATGGATATCCCCCTAATTTCTTCATGGCTTCTAGAGGCCTTAGACAAGGGTTCCCTCTCTCCCCCTTCCTCTTCCTACTAATAGCAGATGCCCTTAGCAGAATCATCAACCATGCAAAAAGAGCAGGATCCTTCAAAGGAATAAAGATTACAAGCTCAATGAAATTAACACATATCCTGTTCGTAGACGATGTGGTAATATTGGGAGAGGGCACTCGGGAGAATCTAAAGGAAACAAAGAAGATTCTGGAATTATATAAGAAAGCTACGGGCATGCACATCAATGTCGAAAAATCTATTCTCTCAGAAAATGCCATTCTAGAAGCAATCACGGAGAGGATTCTGGCCTAAACCCCTTACATATTAAAACCAATGGATGTTGGCTTCAAATATCTAGGTTTTTTTCTCAAGCCCAATATTGCATACTCCTTCAAATATTGGATGTGGTTGTATAAAAAAATTGAGAACAGGATTGGATGATGTACTTTCAAACTCTTGTCGAGAGGGGGAAGGATGGTACTGCTTAAAGCTGTTCTCCAAAGAATCCCAGTTTATTGGGCCACAATCGCTTATATCCATAAGGGCTTCTTGCAAAAATTGAGGAAAAAATTATTCTCCTTCCCATGATCGGCTAAGAGACATGCTGAAGGAATCCCCCTAGCCAAATGGCAATTTATTTCCAGCCCCAAGGAGTTAGGGGGATGGGGGATCAAGAATCCCTTTCTTTTTTGTCAATCCTTGGCTGCTAAAACCTTATGGAGGCTGATCAAGAATCCAGACTCACTATGGGGCAAAGTCTTATAATCCAAATACTATCCAAATGGGTCCATACATGAGTGGATAAGGAAAAGAGACAAAACATACAAAATGGGTCCATAGGCTAGAAAGCCTTGGTCCTAGCCTTTCCCATAGTAGGGAACTAGCTGTCCCGGTTGGTCAGGAATGGGAGAAAGATCAGAGTTGGATAAGATCCATAGTCAAGAGTAGGAGAGAGGTATAAAATCTCTGAAGATCTAGTCTCAAAACTAAGAAGTTTAGGGATCTGCAACTTAAATCAAGCATGTTCAATATCTTTACAAAGGGAAACTCTTTGGAAGAACTCATAACAGCTAGGACTAGAAGAAGGTCTTAAAGAGGAATGGGAGGAATATGTCTCACTGCTCAAATCAAATTTTATCCATTTAGAAGAGGATAGGGAAGACAAGCTGGTGTGGACAAAAAACCTAGTCAATGGCGACTTCACGGTCAAACTTGGTTATAAGACCTGGGTAGGGGAAAATTTTCTGGGAGAGATGGAAGAGTGGTGGAAACAATTATGGAAAGCTGAAGGACCCTTAAAGGCCAAAGTCACATTATGGCTGACTCTCAATAATAAAATCTTGACTTGGGATAACTTACAGAAAAGGGGCTGGAATGGCCCAAATTGGTGTGCACTATGCAATTCAAATGAGGAAAATGTTTCTCACCTTTTCAATTTATGTTCTTATGCAGACACCGTCTGGAAAACAACATGCAGAGAGTTACAAGTCCAAGGAGCTCCCGAGACTACTCTGGAATACAAAGCAAAAGATTGGTGGATAGACAAATCGGTATGCCTCCATAGTGCTTTCCCATCTCTTTTTACTTACATTATCTGGTGGGCTAGGAACACTGGAACCTTCAGTAACAAAATGATCCCGCCTGAAGTAACTGTTGTTCTTATGATATAGTGTACAAGAGAACACAAATCACAAGTGAAAGACCCAAAAGTCAGAGTGCTAGTTCCTCCAGAAATAAACAAAGGAATTCCTTGGGATTTTTTTTGACGGAGCAAGTCAAGGGGATCCTCCACTAGGTGGTTCAGGAGCAGTACTTTACCTCCCAAACAACCAGAATATCCAAGCTAAATATGCACCATGCCACTGCACAAATAACAAGGTTGAACTTGCAGCACTTCATTTGGTTCTTGAACTAGCTATAAACAAAAACATAACTCAAATGCAAGTCTTTTGGGACTCAAAGATGGTAGTGGACTGGGTTAATAGGAGGATCCAAATAAATGCCCCTCATCTGCAGCAGCTTCTCAATGCGATCATAAGGCTATTGGGATTATTTACAAGCTTCAGTATCACACACATATACCGAGAACTGAATTCTGAAGCAGACAGACTATCCAAACTGGCTCTTCTATTGGAGCCAGGAAAGATAGAAACAGAGGATTTTGCAGGTACTTGAAATGTAACAGACATAAAGGGAATGAACACCTATTATAAACAGCTAAAGAACATTGTGAATTTTGTAAAATGGCGATTTTTTGTAAAGTTGGAACTCATTGCGAGATGTTTGATGGAGAAAGGATTATGTTCCTTCTTTAATGAAAGTTCCTCTGAAACAGTTTAAAAGCCATCATTTATTTAGAATGACAGATACTTTCCTATTGAAATATATATATAGAGAGAGATAAAAGATGATAGTTAATTATCATGGTTATAATTAGATTTTAACTTTTTAATCATTAAGCACTTTATATAACAAATATGATTTATATTTTCAATATTAATAAATATTAACTTTATGGAATATTTTTTTTAAATATTATATTTTTATATTATATAATATAAAAGTTTACACTCCTCAATTATGATATAATATAAAAGTTTACATTCTTCTAATACTTTATGATGATTAAAAGTGTTCAAAATCAGATCCCATCTTTTTCTTAGATTTTCTTCTCTTTATGATTATTCTTCTCTTTATGACGATGATAAAAATTGTTCAAAATCATATCCCATCTTTTTCTTAGATTATCTTTTTATCTATAAGTAACCAATTTTTCTTACTTTTCAACTACAATCATACATATTTACTTTTATTTTTCCCAAACATATAAACAAATTCATAATCTTCCATCATAATAACCAAAACACATATTTCAAATAAGCCTTATACCTATGCGATTGTAGAACACACCTCAACTCGTTTAATCTAACGTTAAGAAGAATGATGAATTTCATGTGTAACCCACGTTTATTCTAAACCCTAAACATCTTAGTTTAACAAGTATAGTGTATATTTTCATATATCCAAACCCAAGAGGGAATAGAAGAGTGGAAGATAGTGGGACCGTTTAGTACTTAAGCCAGTATGGACATACGCTTGGATGGATAAGATGTGATAGCTTCAGGGGTAGGGATCACTGAAACATATGATAATGCATTGTACTTTTAGGAACTAAATGGACGTGGGAACACTAATATACGTATATTGTTAGGTACACTAGCTGATGCCGGTACATCACTTATAGGAGCAGCATAGTCTCTGTAGCAGAGACGATTTGAAACCCAACATATCTCACAAATTAAGCACCAGCAGTAGAGGAAAAGGCGGAGTCCAAGGTACCAAACGCATGCATGGGCACAACCATTTTTGTATAGAGTCGCTTATGTGGGTCGCTTAGACTATAGAGTGTGCACGATGGATGAGGGCTTTTGAATAAATTAGGTAAGAGATAGGGCAAGCACGAGCACTAGAAGACAGAAAAGGAACAGATAAGAGAATGCATTATTAGGGGGGGGAATAGAGGGTATCACCGAGTAGGAGTAAGTAGTAAGAAGTATATTGCGCCAACCAATTAATATAGAGTGGGTTCACCTAATTATTCCCTTCATAGGCGATTTATCTTGACTTTCCCTCCTATGGATAATGTGAGACCAGCTCCGCTCTTTTAAAGTAACTCATCAAGTAATTCATAAGGCATAAGGAAGGATTTAATTGAAGGATAAAATAACCAATCAAGTCATAAGCATTGGGTTTAACAATCAAGTAATAAAGGTTGGGTTGAAGGAGAATGTAACCAATCTTTAAAACCAACCATCTCAATGACCTTTTTAGTGCATTTTAGCACCACTTTTCATTATACTTGCGACTCAGCCCCCCTCCATCATCATATGCTCTTGCTTTGGCTTCTCAAATAAGAAAATAGATGTTATTTTAGTCCCCATGTGTGGAGTCTACCTCACCAAAGCCTATCTTACTTGAGTCTACCTCATCTGAATTTGCCTAAATTGAGCCCACCTGATTATGTATCTTACAAGAGCTTACTCGGCCAGGTCTCACCCAACCCGGATATCTTACCCTACATGAGACAAAAATAATGGAACATGCCCTAGAACTTGATGAAAATTATGAAAATATGAAAATATATATACTATTATTAATATTTTATATATTTCAAACATAAATTTTCAAATTTCAAATTATACAAATGCAAAGTTGTCAAGATTCCTCCCTAATCTGCTTTATAAACAAAAAGAATCATACAAAACCTCTAATGGCAATGGCTGTTGTTTATATATAATCATAGCCTCCACCTCCATGTGGAGCATTGTGTGTAAAGGGAGTATCAATGTGTCTAGGTAGATATTCTTCCACTGCTTCTGCTCCTGAAGCTCCTGAATAGGCTGCTGAGGTACCGTCAAGGATCAACTGTTGTGCTGAGTTTGAATTCCATGAATATCAATTGTCATTTGACTTGGCACTCCTATAGTTTCTTGCACGTTTATGATTGCTCCACTTGTTGGGCTCCATAATTGTCTTTTATAATGATTTTATTTATATTAATTTCTCGACCTATTTACTATAATTTGATACAACTATCCTTAAAAGGGATATCTTTTATTGCATTTCATCAATTAAAACATGTAAACGTAAATGAAGCTTAATATGTTATTTTTAATGTATTAAACACAGTATTATGCAATATTGAGCATTTCGGTACTGCATCCCCAACTCTTAGTTCTGCAATGGGTTTAATGACATGTTTCTTATTAGGTTCTTGGTTTGTTTTCTCCTCGTCTTCTACTTCTTGTTGGTCATGTGATACATACATATGCATAAACCATAAATTGATGATGAGTTGGTTCACTAATTTACATTTAAACAAATTAAAAATGAGAGAATATAAAACTTCATTATTTTAATTTCAATATTTGTTTAAATTTAAAAATAATAAACAAAGTCATGACATAGTAATTCTTTAATAGAAAACTCACCATATGTAATTGTTTTAAAAAAAACTAGGAGAAAACAAAGCTACCATATATATACTATATATGTTCTATACCATATGTAACTATTTGAAAAAGCCACCACATGTCATTATTTTAAAAACCATGTGCATTAAACGTTTCATGCCATAAGAATTAAAACTCATAAGGAATGATTTGTTTGGTTTGTTCCATATATTAAAAACTAATGGACTCATGTCATTATTTTAAAAACCATATGCATTAAACGTTTCATGCCATAAGAATTAAACATCATAACGAATGATTTGTTTGGTTTGTTCCATATATTAAAAACTAATGGACTTTTTCTTATGCAGGTTCACGTGAAGATGAAGAGCGCGTGCATAATATGGATGAAAAGGAGGGAGGCATTCAATGGATCTCATGATTCTATAACAAATAGAACCTAGCATAATCTGAATTTATCACCCAATAAATTAAATCATGCAACAACCCAGCACCAATTCAGCCAGAAATCAGATTTATGAATTAATTTCAACAATGTAAAACCCATATTTTTATCAGTAAATATTTTTGGATGGCCATATTGCGCCTTGGTTTTCATGCATGTGGAAGAATATCTCGCCAAACGGGTTAATGGGTTTGAATAAAATCGGTCCAGCTACGAAACCTAGAAATTGTTTCGCCATAATCGAAACAACCAGAGAGTTATTGAAGGGGAATTTCGCCAACTTTTGCCAAATGTGTGTTTTCTGAGTTGGTCGTTTTTCAAATACAGAAATTGGTTTTAATCATTCAAGGGTTTGGGGATTCGGTTTTATCCACTCCCCAATGATTTTTCATGTATAAATAGAGCCCATAGGGCTGAAAAGGGAGTTGTTACTGCTCTTGTAAGACTTATCATTTTTTAATATAAACATTGTTATGCTCCTCTGTATTCTTGGCTTCGCATGAACCCAGCCATTGAATAGTTCGTAAGGATGGATCGTTGTCTGTCGAAGGGCCCTCAGTGGCAACATGAATCGTCCATCATGCTTTAACATCATATAAGTAGTTGTGTGTGTTTTTATTACTGTTGTGTGTAAATCGAATTGTGAGTTGTGAGAATGTTTATTTAGTTGCTTTTCCCAGAATTTTAAATGCTTTCATTTTACCCTGTAGATTTTATAATAGCATGAATAAAACAGTGTGTGCAAATGAGATCTCAGTGTCTCTCTATTTCATTCTTACTCTAGAAATTTCAATTCGTTTTCGAAACGATTTCTCTTAGATACAGTGTGGATTGATATGTTGCTTGTAGATTTATATGTTATTAGTTAAATAGTTTATGTGTGGGAGCGCTCTGTATAGAAATAGTCCTTTGTTTTTATGAATTAGTTCTTGTAGGAATTATAGATGATATTTAGTTGTTTATAAAATACAATTTTCTCTTGTTTTCATGTAATTTGCATCTTCAGAATTCATACGGTTGACCACTCGTACCTAAGTTTAGACTGCTTTTCAACATTCGGTTCACACCTTAATTTAGACTGTTTTTCAACATTCTGTTCACACCTTAATTCAGACTGTTTTTCAGCATTCCGTTCGCACCTTCACTTACACTGTATTTTTTAGTACTCCATTTTCACTTAGACATAATTTTAATTCATTTTCAGAATTTTTAGTATTTTGTTTATGTAGAAATAGTTAGCTAAGGTATAGGTTAATTTTCCAGCATTCTATTGTGTTTTGTAGCTAATTGGGATTCGAATCCATCTTCAGCATTTCATATTTAGCTTTATATTAATGCATAGATTAATTATTTCAGTTTTAAGTACAATGAAATTCATTTACGCTCAGAATATATATTACTGTGCAAATAGGAAATAGTTTTTGATTCAAGTGTAGAATAGTGCGGTTGTCTTTTGGTTCATAGTATGGGTAGATTATAATTTGCTTTCAATAGTTTTTATGCTTATAATATAGATTATAATTTTGCTTAACATAGATTTTATCCTTTATCAGTTCATCTCATTTCTGAAGTAGGTTAGACAATTTATTTCCATTTTACATTTGAATTCATAGTTAGTCTTTTATCTCTATTTACGTAGCATGTTATTGTTTTAGACTTTATCAATTCCATTGTTAGTCTAGTCATTTTATTTCAGTAGGTGTAATAGGATAGAATCAATTTTCAATTAGAATTTAGTAAGGCTTCTTTGAATCTTGTTTAAATGTAGTAGTTCTAAGTTATTATCAGTTTTAACTAGCATAGATTTGCTTCTCAAACTTTAGAATAGTTTGCATCATTTTTTATGATTAAATAGAATGGTTTGATTTATTGTTGAATGAGAATAGTAGTACTATATTTCTGTTGTAGGTTTGCTTACAGATTGAATGTATTTCTAGTTATTGTTTTGTACTTAGTCCGAGGTTGGATTATAAAACTCCAAGTTTGGTTTGCTTTGATTAGTCTATTGTTTTGCAACACATTTATTTACGCTTGGTCTTTAGAATAATGTTTTTACTTTGCTCTTGTGAATTCGTAGTTAATTAATTAGATTAAATTACGAAAATAAAAATAGTTAGTTTGCTTGCATAGAAATAGCATAGTTTTCTGATTCAAAGTAATTAGTTTACAAGTTACATAGCTTAGATCCTTAGTTGTCAACTGCAATTGAATTCTTAGATAGATTTTTCATTCTGCACAAATAGAATAGATTTCTTATTCATAGAATAGATTCATAGTTTGCTTAAAGTGGTTTTTCTTCCGTTAGTTAGTTGTTTTTAGACCAAGCATTGCTTTCCTAGAATAGTAGTTTCTTTTATTGCAATTAAGATAGGGTAGTTTAATCCTTCAGTTCTGCACATATAGTGTTTGCATCTCACAAGCTACCTTCCCAGTTTGATAATTAAGTGTTGAATTAAATAGTGCATATTTACCCAACACCACTCCTGCTTCGAAAGTATCTGATATATTCACCACTTTTCCCAATCACAACATCCACATATGAGAGAGGATATTGCATCTCCAGTTGATATTCATCAGTAACAGGAAGTGCCAGTGATGGATTTGAAGGCAATGTTGTAAATATCTCGCCATGGTCGAGAGCTTCTTTGCACTGAGGCCTGGTGCAAGTTTCATGGCAGAGGAGATCTCAAGCATGATGCTTGCACTTCTATTCACGTTCATTTGAAATATATATTAATATATATTTCAATATATAATTTCGTCTGTTGGAGGAAGTGGGAGGCGGTGGCATTAGTGGGAGGAGATTGCAGCGGGAGGAGGAAGGAGGCAGCGGGGAGGGGAGGAGCTCTCTCACAGAGCAGGAGGAGGAGGTAGATCACATCATAAAATTATAGTATCAAATTAAAATAAAATACCTATCGGTTGCGGAGATATTCCTTCTCTTTTCTTTGCGGCAATCTTCTCTTTGTGGCAGATTGATATTTTATAAATTTTATGTATTTTTTTTATTACCTATTGGTGTATATATAGTAGGTGTTTCAAAATACAAGTCGTTTTGTTTTTATTTTAATGGTCTAGAAAAAATATTTACTTTTAATTAATGACCTACAAAATCTACGTCATAAGTAAATAGAAGTCAAAAGTAAATATTTATAGCTGACATTTACATGAGGAACGTTACATAACATTACAACATCTCCCTCATAATATTTAAAGCCGCACTTACTTGAGGAACGCTACGTTACAAGATCTCCCCCATACTGCACTGTAGAGCGTCTCTCGGCGCAATTATTATTATTATTATTAATAAAAATCCTTAAACACCATCCAATCTAATTATATAATTATATAAAACCCTTAAAGAGTGATTTTGAAAGGTTTTTGACAAGCTTTAAATTGTGAATCCGGGAAGTTACAAGACTATAAATAAATGACAAGAGATCATTCATAGTTTAAATTTTGGAATATAATAATAATAATAATAACAATAATAACAATAATCTATTTTTAAGGTCACAACCAAGTTAGACACCAATTTGGTGTATGAGACTAGTCCCCTTGTTTATGGTACCAGGAATCCCCTTTTGCGCAACGATATAACTAATAGTATATATAGATTAACATACCCTATCTCCTATAGATTTAAACCTATTCGCCAAAATTCCAAGAAGTGCAATCCCGAGGAATTTTAAAAGTTACTATAGCTAAGGTTTTAAAGTAAATTTAAGAGAGCAACAATTGGATAGAAAATAGAATCAAGAAAAACTCCTTGAAACACTTACTTGATGTTTGAAGAAGATTGTCAAAGTGATGAAGACTACCTCTGCATAGATAAAGTGAAATCTTGCTAAAGATCTCGCTCAAGTGAAATGCCCTGAGACCCTAGAGCACCCCTCCTTCCTGCCAAGCCGAGGAAATACCAATTAGAGTGACGAGAAAATTGAGCAATTACCGATGAAAGACAAATAATGAAAAAGTTAATAATCATAAGACAAATATACTCCCTGTTAACCCAAGATTCAAGAGAGAGACAAAGCGAGTCTCCCCCACAAGTGCCCCCCTCTCCAAATCGATCTCCCTGTGAGAAATAAGCTATAACATGACAATACATCAAATGCCAAGGTGAGGGGGGCCCGACAATGAGGACATCCTCACTAGATATGCCCAAAAATAACTGTGGACGCCATGTTGAGAAATAATGATGGATAATGATCTGTAGAGCCAAGATACTACATAACAAATCATCCCATGCCATTTCCTAGCGACATATTAGCCAAATCAATATCCTTGAGGTAGCCATAGTTCATTTTTTATGAATAAAAACATTGATAATCTCTGTCAAAAGATAAAACTGCTCATAAATTCATTTCCCTTTACTAAAAACATGATATGAGTATGCAAATGGAATAAGAGATGCCATATCCACTAATACTGACTACAAGTACACCATGAATCCATTTAGATATGCCTCTGGAAGTTGAAACCATGTCCAATAATAAAATATGGTAATAACAATAATACTAAACCATAATAATCCTGAATAATGACTAATAATGATCAAACGAAGCATGGAAATGGTATATTGGATGCATATAGGTGACAAATAACTAATCTAAAACCACTATAGCCACATATGCTCTGGGACTTGCGTTGATCAAGTCAAAATAATCAATTTGATGCATGAACTATAATTTGATCATTCCAATGTATACAAGGGATGAAAGATAGCTCTCTTATTCATATTATTAGACAACTATAACAATAGCTACATGATAATGGTGATGGATAAATAAATCAAACAAAAATAAGACTTGTGTCGAAGTAAATAAATGAATTTTCACAAAGTTCTTTATGCATGCTCACTTATAAACTTAATCAAATTTCTATGATGGGTGATGTGAATGAAACAAGGCTAGGATAAGGGGTGTTGACTTATAAACCTTGACATAGTGATATTTTAGACAATAGGGAAAAAGTGAATCCACTTTGACATATGAAGGACAGAGGACAAAAGGAAATGGGGGTGTCTCACATATGGAGAGAGTGCTTAGAAGGATTCCAATATACTCTCACATAGTTTCCTTCTACTCACACCCAAGCTTAACTCCAGGTTAGTGATGATATTTTCTAGGACCCTTGAAAAGTATAAAAGATCCCATGCCAGAAACTTAGAATTAGTTTTCCCTTACTTCATCTCACATGAAAACTCGTAGGCTTCGTGAGGAATTTATCATCACAAAACAAGGCCAACAGTATTTAGATTTAACATTCATTTAACCATTGCTTTCAATTGGCCTTTAATTTCATTTGTAGGGCCTCTTACGATTTCACATTTGCTTAAAAGCACAACTATTCACAACTTTCATCAGAGGTATTTACATTTCATTTCATTATCCATTTGGATAGAATTTCACATATAGATAGAGCATTCATACTGATGTTTGTAATGATTGACAACTTGTTTCAAAGAATAAAGGAAGACAATCCAGTGACACAACCTCCACATCCATTCCACAAGCTATCATACACACATAAGGGAAGGAACTAGGCCACACACTCCAGAGCCGAGACATAATACAACATGGAGTCCATCCAACAAAGAGGTCCAAGTGGGGGGAAAGGCCTTCAATCTCACAAGTCAAGGGTCAAACTCAAATATGGAAGAAACAAATGGGTGGAGGAAACTGGAAAGTGGCACCAACATAGTAAGGTACAACTAAATTTGCATAAGGTAGGAAATACTAGTGAGGATATAAAAAGGTCTTAACATTCAAGATCATATATCCACTCACCATAACAAGTCAATGAGAGCAATGCAGCACAAATAACCAATATTAGTTACCATGTCAAGTTAAAGCTAATAAGATAAGCAAGACAATTTAGTAGCACCAAAATACAAATATATACTTGTCACATGCCCCAATTTGCAAAAACAATTTAATGTTATTTGAGGAACATTGTGTTATATTTTATACTAAGTTTGTAATTGATGACCAAGTGGGGTCAAGAATAATTAATGTAATTCAGAATATTTTATTTATAAATAAATAAATGATGAGACAATAGCTTAGGGAAGTTGTTAAAAGAGTGTTAACTGGTCACTTAGTGGAGGAGATTGGGTGGAGACTACAATGACAAGTGGTAGAATCCTCAAACTACTTCCAACTGTTGTAGGTGGAAACTTCCCTATATTTGTGGTCATGATTCCCCAAGAAAGTGGAATTGGAGCAGGTGGCTCATTAAGTGAAAACTGACCCATAAGACCTAGGCATTGCTATAAAATTTCCCATTAAAGACAGCTGAGGCTACTCATTCTGAGGGGTGATCATTCAGGGTGAATGAATTGCTCATGAGAAATTTGATGGAGGGGATTACTGAAGTGAGTTTGAGGGGTTAACTGCTGAGATTAAACTTATTTTAGATATTAGGCTGAAGTTTTTACTACTATGAGTAGATTTGGATTACCGAGGTAATTTGACCAGTCAAGTGACAGAAGGTCTTAAGGATACATCCTTCACCCAGTACTCTACCAGGAGGACTAGGAAACAGGCTCGGGGGTCCTAAGGAAGTGCAGTCTAAGCTTTCTCCAGGAGTTGGTTGGGAGGAACAACCTCCTTAAGCTGTTGTCACCTCATCACTGACATGTTCTATTGGTTTCATGTTATTATATTTATTTATTGTCTTCAGTAAAATGTTTACTAGTTTTTCAAATATAGGCATGTTAGTATTTTATTAGGGTTTATGAAGAAAAGGGTAACTGTGTATTGATGGACTTAGTAATTGGCAGATTATGTTAGAAATAGTAGTAAATATGCTAAATGGGAAATAGATAGAAATAGAATTCCATACTTGATTTTTCCATGCCTAGATTTGGCAGTACTCTAGTACAGCTGGGTGTTTAGGTAGATATGATAATTCTTATTTAACCCTGAATGAAAAATGTAACTAAATTCTGATATAGTTTGCTTATGATTATTTTTCGTAAAGAAACAATAAATACTTTATCTATCGAATGTATTTACTTCAGACAAGAGCTGAACATAGGTATATAAAGATATTTAGTAATCATACTACATATAGAACTATTTTAATACTATTATTCATTATAAACAATAGATGCAGTTAAATAAATACACTTAAATAGTAAACAAACCACCACTTAGGGTTTAGATTTAGATAGCTTTCAGTAAATTCTTATTTATTTCCAGGCCATATTTGTCTCTGTATTAACACAGAAGTTTCTATTGTAACCTCAAGGCAGCTATCTAAGTTCATGAAAGATAAACTTAATCCTAGTAATTACCCTAAACCTTTCCTTTATAAAAATAGTAACAGCTGTAAAAAAATCATTGAAGGAAAATTAATAAAACAGAGCTAAGAAATTACCATGTAAAATTTATTCTTTATCGAACTGTAGGGTATATTTAAATATCAACCCTTATGAGCCAAAATAGAGTGATAATAGTACTCTTAACACAGTAAAATTCCCATAATTACATTGCACTGTAAATCATTACATGATAATAATTAAAAATAATGCTATAACAAATTATTAAAAACAAAATCATTTAGGAAGAAATGGCTTATTGCCTTTAGAATTTCAGGTTAAGACTTAGGTCTATCCAATCTTAGCTAAAACTAAATAATATATATCGAACAGTAACCATACATTACTGACAGGTAAAAACCCTTAATCCATTTACAAGTCTTGACTGATTAACAATCTTTCTTTTCCTTTAAAAATCTATTTTTAAAAACTAAAAATTAACCAGATAGAGGTCAAAAACCTCGTAGGGCTTAGAGCTGAGCTCTATCAAAAGAAGCAAAAGAAGTTTACATTGTTTAAGCTATAAAGGCACATAATTAAAAACCATTTTTTTATCACGACTACTGTAGCCTTCTTCCTCCCTGCACAAAGTACCCTCTAAGGGTTTCGAACTCTTACCGAATTCAAGCAAACAAGAAACAACAAGCTAGCTTGTAAACCAAAGTCGTGCTTTAACCAACAACAAAGACCCTATCTTCCAACCAACACAACAAATTGCAGGAAGAAACCCTTGTTTGCAACCGGGGCTTACCAAATGTATGCTCAAGTGGACTGTTGAAGGAGTAAGCTCGTTTCCACCTCGAGAGCCGGGAGAAGAACCTGCAAGTTACAAACCATTTTATGATTACAAAGCTTACTTAAAATTATAAAACCTTTTTTATAAAAACTAACCTAAAAATGAAACGAGAGTAAGTATTGACCTGTTAAGTTTCTATTTCAAGATGAAGCTGAGGTAAAACGACCACCTTAGAGGGTTTTGGCATCGTGCTGGAAGACAAGAAGACACTGAGTCACATCCTAGAAATAAATGAGAAAACAACTCAACTAGAATAAAGAATGTACAAGCTCTGTCAATCATCTTGCAGGCTCAAGACAAACATAGTCCATGAAACCTTAAGAAAAAATAGTTTATACTTTCACTATATTCCACAATAATCTTTAAAAGACCAAGAACCCCCTCACGATCTCTCTCAAGACAGTCACAGTGTTGGATATGGAAGCAAATAGTCAAGCTTGAAGGTGGTTATAGGTCTCTAATGGCCACAAGCTCTCATCTCGGCCAACAAGACGGAGGAACCCTCGCTCTGCAAAACAAATGAGTAGGGTTTTGGAGTTATAAGTCAACCCTTGTGTGGATAAAACAATCCCATGTGTCCTTCGAAATATTTTTCTCCAACGTGGGTAAAGTTTCATAGTCAGCGCTGCAACACAATGTTTTACAAATTCAAACCAACGATCATTATAAACTATACATTGTTTATGATTGCCAATAATATATATCATTGCCATGGAGATTAGCGATACATAGGTTATAAATCATAATCTTAAGATATGAAGTAACCCATAGGCTTGTTGAAATATTGTAACTTCGAAGAATATTCTATATGTATCTTTTGTGGTCCCCGATGGTCCTACTGGGAGAACCACTTGTATTATCTTGTACCCCGATGCTTCTAATCGGAAGAACTAATAAGAGTCATGAGGTTGTCCCCTCTATTTGTAAAGGTGGGTCATTAGCACCCCAATGTGGTTACTTGAGCCTACATGTGTAACTCAAGCCTACATGTCAGATGAGTTAATTCAAGTGAAGGGATGAATATAAATAGAGGTGTGGTCCTCCTCATTTGAGAAGCACACACCTTCTCACTTGTGTAGCGCATTAGTGGAGAAGAGAAGTAGCTGGAGAAGGAGGAGGATCAAACTTTGATCTCCTTGCTGGTTTTATCTTTTATCTTTTTGGGGCATCTATATTGAGGAAGCTTTTGCTGGGTTTTTCCCTTTAGGGTTTTCCCAGGATAAATATTTGTGTTCCTTTTGTATTCTTGTGCTTGTCTATCTTTCAGTGATCCTATTTATATGCTTTTGTTATGAAAATGAAATGAAGTACTGATGTCTTAGCTAAGCATATGAAAAGTTAACATGGTATCAGAGCCACCCTGAAAAGAAGACATTGTGCGGCTACAGAATCTAGGGCTTCTTAATTTTTGGTTCTCTCTCCACAATCTATCAGCAAAAGAAGTCTAGGCTGACTCTCTATTGAAGGGCGCATCTTTTTGTCGAAGCGGAATTCGATTCCGAGCATTTTCAGTTTTCGGTGTGGGAAATTAGGGCTTCTTGCAGAAGAAGAATTTTTGAGTGAGCCCAACATAGGATTTCTCTCCTCATCAAAATCGAAGTTTAGAGACTTGGATCAAGATTTTTTGTTTGGTGAAACGCCGGGAAAGTCAAACCCTAGTTTGACCCGGAGCTAGAAAAACCCTAAATACTAAAACTGCAAATTTTTGGTATATTCACTATATCCCAATATTGGCGAAGTTGCAGGAGCTGCAAATTGCAGAGACTGAATATACAATCCTGATGAACACTGTGTCCAAAATTCAGCCTCAGATACACTATATTCTAGGAGATATGATCCCTCCAAGTTAGGGTTCCAGCCTCTTCCAGAATTCATCCCTAAACAGGACACCTAGGGAAAATTGCTATAGCTTGGGATACAGAGGTCCAAATGGAATTCTGGAAGATGTTACAGAAAGAGCACAGACTTTAATTTTTGTGGTACTAATTTCAGAACCTGAAGATGAACCAGTGACACGTGGCATGCTGTAGAACTCCACTGTTCTGAATAGTCCTGTAACAGGTCACCTTGGGAAAATGATCATAAGTCCCAATTGGTGAAACCAATTCTGATGAAACATGTGATTTTGGATCATGGACATGTGAGGTTACCTCAGTGCAAAATTGTAGACACAGAGGAGTATTAACTTCATATATATCACAGAAACAGTAACGTGCATTTATGCAGAAGAAATTGGAAAACTAGGGCTTCCTGTTCCGGAAGCTTCCCTCCACTATTTTCAGAAAAGGAGTACATTGGACAGCTCCATTTGAAGAGATATATCTTTCTATCCAATCAGATCTGAAAGATTCCAACTTTTGAAAATTAGGGTTTCTCTGACAAACCCTAGATCAGCTAGCTCCGGAAGCAAGACGGACACCTCAAGTCGGTAAGATCTAATATTTTGCTATATGCATTTGAGGTTCTCATTTCAAAGTGATCCATCACATCAGCTTGATGATAAGCTTGGTGAAGTTGAAAAATTCCAAGCATGAAAGTATTTGATCCCTTTGAAGAAAATGAATTGGACACGTACATGAGTAGAGAGGTTCCAGTTCTAGAGGGAGACGAGCCTCAAAGCCTTACACAAGAAGAACTTGATCAAGGCCAAGAAGATCACTGTTGATTCAATCACAGATCAACTTGTACCACAAGTGTCTTCCCTAAAGACATCAAATATGTTTGATTCCTTGATCAAGCTATTTGAAGATAAGAACATAATTCAGAAGATGGATTTGAGAACATAGTTGAAGAATGTGAAGATCCAGAATGCATAACATCTTGAAGCGGTAGAAGAAGAAGCAGAGAATGCAGAAGTGGTGATAGCCACCTTGAATGGCCTCCCATGATCATGGGATTCATTCATGCGAGGAATGTGTGCTAGAAGGAAGTGATTACTTTCAGTTGACTTTAGGAAGAAGAATAAGCTCGCCTCATAAGAAGAGAAGAAGAAATATAGGAGCAAATTGAAGATCAAGCTCTGACCATTCAAAGAAGATCCCTTAAGCGATGAGGAATATGAAGAACTCAATTCTTGACGAACCTCTTATCCATCTTATCATTTGGATAAGAAATGATGATTTCATGAATGAAGAAGATGATGAAGGAGAATGATCAAGAATAAGTCTACCCACAAAACAAACAAAAGATAAGTACTCAATTGTCATTTAATGATATTGTTTTGTTATGCATATTCAGTTGATGTGTTATGCATGATAGATTGTTTTCATTAATGACTGTATACTACTAATATGCATGCGATCGGTAAGTATATCATGGTGCTATACATCTCTCCATTTCTACTTATCTAGAATGAAACCTCTTTACATGACATATTGGATTAATGCACAATCTCAATAATGTCATCTAGAAAGTTTCTGTGAGATATGGATGAATGTTGTATTGGCTAAACAGTTGCATGATGCATAAGAATTTGTCGTTATGCATATGTTTTATGAAATAGTTCTAACCATGAAATTGGTGCATTTGAATTGTAGGAAAGGTCCTGAAAAACCTCCTACAAGAAAACAAGGATGAGACTTGTTTCGAAGAACAAGTGATGACAATTCAATAAACATGAATCTGAAGCTCCGAGGGTCAGAGACACCATGACGAAAGAAAGAGCTTTAGAGAGCGGTAGATCCACCTCGAAGGATGAAGACCACCATGGGTATAAGAGATAACTCAAGATGAAGAAAAGAATATTATGATGAAAGAATAACAGTTGATCATGGGGAATGATGTATACAATATGATTTCGAGACATAAAGGGAAGTACGTAGTATCTTCCATATGGATCTACAAGAAAAAGTGTACAAAGCAAAGGTTCATGATTTTCCTCAGAAAGAATAGACTATGACACGGCATACTCTATTGACAAGTATATATATCAAGCATAGAGCCACCTGTACAGAATGAAGAGGGAAGATGATACTCCACTTCAGGGGGAGTGACTACAGAAGATATCTAAGTTCGACATGGTACAACATGATGGACAACTTCCTGCTGGATCGAGACTTTACCAAGAGTAAAGAGGGTTCCAACCTTCAAGGTTGAATGCAGAAGACTATGATACGTTGATGACCCGACGAGACGAACTCATGGAAGATGTTATGATGTTTGGGATACAGTTCCCAAACCAGAAGGAAAGAATATAGTATCCTCCAAATGGATATGCAAAATAAAGCATGCAGCTGATGGAAGTATTGAGAAGTATAAAGCAATATTTGTGGCCAGAGGTTTCTCTCAGAAAGAGGGAATTGATTATGAAAAGACATTTTCCCCAGTAGCATGGTATACTTCAATTAGAGCTACCATGGCACTTGCATCCATGATGAAGTGGGACTTACACCAGATGGATGTGAAAACAACTTTTCTAAATGGTGTGATCAAAGAAGAATTATACATAGAACAGCCACAAGGATTTGAAGTTGAAGATAGACATACTCACGTATGCAAGTTGAAGAAGGCATTATATGGTCTTAAACAAGCTCCTCGAGCTTGGTATGAAAGAATAGATGGTTTCTTGTCGAGCATGGGCTTTACCAAAAGTAAACCTGATCCTAACCTTTATCTCAAGGTTGTAGAAGATGAACTTGTCATCCTGTTATTATATGTGGATGACTTATCCTTGATAGGAAATGAGAAACAGGTCATGGAAAGCAAGAAGAAACTAGCAGAAGAATTTGAGATGAAAGACCTTGGGTTAATGCATTATTTCCTAGTGTTAGAATATAATCCGTTGGGATTATAATATTGTAAATAAATAAATAAATAGTTAGATGAACAGTTACATAGGAAGGTGAAAAGGTTGATGAAGCTCAACCGTCACATGTAATATATAAATGTATGCATTAGCCATGAATAATATTGAATCGGGAGTTATTACCTATCAATGGTATCAGAGCTTGGCTATTTGCCATAACTCCTGCCTGCTGCATTTCAGTCCTGGCATTCTGCTTGCCAGTCCGTTGCCAGACTGCCTGCTTCGTCAGTCTGCCATTTGCCTGCGTTTATTCTCTGCTAAAACGTTTGAATTAGCTTAACCCTAATTCTTGGTATACCTAACCCTAATTCTTGGTATTCTGCATCCTGTGTATAGCCTTCTCCAGCAAGTTCCTGGTCTCGAGGTCGGCCCAACTCAAGAGCTCCATTACTAGCAATGGTAGCATCTCCATCTCAACCATCAGTTCCATGGTCTGTTCCATTTCCTTTGACAGCGCTTTGATGCGCCTTATCGACTGCATTACTGCTGCGTTGAGTATTCTTGTTGACTGCGTGCTGTAAAATTTAAATTTAAATTTTACATTGAAGACTGCTGGCTGCATGGAGGAGACTGCATATGCCGCGTGGAGAAGAGACTGCGTTGAAGATTGAAGACTGCTGGGTGCGTAGAGTGCAACTGTGCTGATAAGCTGTGACCTGTGATTGCAGTGAGACTGCGTCAAGAAAGAATACCAGCGGGCTGCCTGTGTGAAGAATGTTCTCTGCAAGAAAGTGGAGGTAAGGATGAAATGAGTATCTGCGTGGAGACTGCATAAAACCTAAATTTACCCTAGATTCTGTGTGAAGATTGAAGTGAAATATTTCCATATTTATGAATGGTGTGCCTGCTGTATATATGCTGCGTGTAGTATGAGCCTGCGTGTAGTATAAGCGTGTATTAATAAATTTTAAGGTGGAGGTTCTATTGATGCCAAAGATTGTTTACATCGGATTTCCCAGATTGTTATGTGGCATACATCTCTGAGTGCAGGAAAGTGGTGTACAACATTGTTTTCCCCTCATCTATTTTCAATTCTTATCAGGAATTTTGTGTGAGAGACAATCTCAGATATAAATCTTCAATTGAAGACTGACTGATGGATTAAAGAATATATATATGCTGACTGATATATATATGTTGAATGGTATATATGCATTGAGTATATATACTTCTTGGAGTCTGGAAACTTTTTAATGATTGCTGGTGTATACATGCTACTGTCTACTTCCTGAAATGCTGTTGAACCTGTGGAGCTGCCTACGTATCAAGCGAGCCTGTGTTGCTACAGCTTGTTGAAGACCTACTTGAAGACCGATCTCAATATTCAAAATTCTGATACTGAGACTGATATATTGCTAGTGACTGATATATTTTGTATTGAATAAGCGTGTGTATGCTATAAACTTGCATTGTATTCACCTTGGCAGAGACTGTAGACTTGCAAGGTTATTGTTTTTTTCTATTTCTCTTTGTAAATTACACTAACAGTTGTAAAAAATGCAATCTATAACATCTATAGTCGGTGCGATACTTATTCAGAATGGTGGAGGAAGATAAAATCTGCCTTCATCTACAATGACCTTTGGGACGGCATTTGCGAAGGTACCACAATAGAGACAGCAGCTGGAAAGACCATAACCAGAGACCCAAAACCCCCAGAATCTGAGAAAGAGAAGGCCATTTGGAGAACAAAAGACAAGAAAGCTTTAGCAGTAATCACTGCCACAGTCAGTGAATAGGTGAGCTAGCACATATTGCCTGCAAAATCATGTTTTGAAGCACTAAAAACATTAAAAGAACTGTATGATTCACACTCTAAAATGGAAGTTATTCAACTAATGTTAAAATTATTCAGTCTTGAAGTAAAAGACAATGATCCTATGTTAGTTGCCTCTGAAATCAAAGCTATCATGCACAAGATTCAAGCCTCTGGTATGAAACCAGATCTTCCTCTTGCAGCATTTGTAAAATCTTTGTATCCTACTCACTCCAACTATCTTGAGTCATTGCAAGCTAGTGACAAGTTCAAATCACTAACATTTGACACCCTGGTAGAAAAGATAGCTGACAGAGAGAAAGCCTTTGGTAAGAAGACAACCGAGCATACTGGAGAATCACTTTGCTTTGCTCAAAAAGCAAAGAACCACACCAAAGACCAATCCAAAGATCATCCCAAAGGATATTGCAGCAAGAGAGGACGAGGAAGAAGAAACTTCATAAACAAAAGGGGGAAGAAACAAAAGATCAGATTTGTAGTGCAAACGTTGTGGAAAGACTGGGCACACATCAGATCAGTGTTGGGCTTCATGGGACTCCATCAAAGACAAACATAACCAGAAGAAAGATGACCAAGATGCTAGTAAATCTTCTGATTCTTGTATTGTTGCACATTGTAATCTTGGATTTAATGAAATGACTTCACTTTCATCTTACAAAGATTGTTGGCTGCTTGATACTGGTGCAACATCACACATGACATTTAGAAAAGACTGTTTTGAAGAACTTACTGAAACAATAGATGGCATAGTTTACTTTGTAGATAAGTCAAGTCTTAAACCAAAGGGAATGGGCACCATTCGACTGAAGATGCCTGAATTCCCTGATTTCTTGTTGAAGAATGTTCTTTATCTTCCAGAGTTGCAGAGAAGCCTGCTGTCCTTGGTGGAGATTCGACAGCGAGGCCATTCCATCCACATGTTTGATGGAATCGTAGAAATAAGAAAGTCCTATGACAACCAAGTCATCATGACTGGATATGAAGATGGGAAGCTGTTGAAGCTAAAGGGTTCATCTGCAAGAGTTCAGAACTATGCCTACCTCTCTCAACATGGAGAAGGTAATTTGTCATCTAGTTCATTGTGGCATGCAATATTTGGTCATCTAAATTATAACAGTCTTCGCTTGTTGAAAAAGAATGGTGTATTTGGTTTTCCCACCATTCCCAAAGAGAAGAACAAATGTGATGCATGTATATTAGGGAAACATAGTAAGCTGCCATTCCATAAAAATCTAATTTCAGAGCAAGTAGGAAATTAGAACTAGTGCATTCTGATTTATGTGGGCCAATGCCAACTCCTTCTGCTCATGGGAATAAGTATTTTATGACATTTGTTGATGACTACTCTAGAATGTGCTAGATTTACTGTTTAAAGACAAAATCAGAATCATTTCAAACATTCAAAGACTTTCATGCATTGATTGAAAAACAAGCACAATAAA
>LPNX010356798.1:0-33539 GCA_001517045.1 Pseudotsuga menziesii | reverse complement strand
TCTGAGTTCCACAGATGTGTTGATCCCGTAATTACAATAGGAAGGATTGTCTGAGTTCCACAAATGTGTTGATCCCATAATTCCGAAAGGAAGGATCGTTAGTAACTCCGTAAAGACCTAAATACCGTAATTCTGAAAGGAAGGATCGTTAGTAGCTCCATAAAGACTTGATCCCGTAATTCTGAAAGGAAGGATCGTCTGAGCTCCACAGATGTGTTGATCCCGTAATTCCGAAAGGAAGGATCATTAGTAACTCCGTAAAGACCTAAATCCTGTAATTCAGACAGGAAGGATCGTCTGAGTACCACAGACATGTTGATCCCATAATTCCGAAAGGAAGGATCATGTTGATGTTTTGATGATGATGATGATGTTGATGTTTTGATGATAATGATTTTATGATGACGATGATGTACTGATTGAAAGATCAGAATATGATGATGATGATTCTGTTCGAGAGTTGAAGTATGATGATGGTGCTGATCACGATGTTGCTGATCGGAATGTGATGATGTTGCTGATCGAAAGGTCAAAATGCTGAAGATGTCTTTGCTGATCGAAAGATCAAAGTGCTGAAGATGTTGCTGATCAAAATGCTAAAGATATTAGTGATGATCGAAAGGTCAAAGTGATGAAGATGTTGCTGCTGATCGAAAGGTCAAAGTGTTGAAGATGTTGCTGAAAATGTTGTTGATCGAAAGGTCAAAGTGCTGAAGATGTTGCTGATCAAAAGGTCAAAGTGCTGAAGATGTTGCTGCTGATCGAAAATTCTAAGTGCTGAAGATGTTGCTAATCGAAATATCAAAGTGTTGAAGATGTTGCTGATCAAAAGGTCAAAAGATGCTGATGTTTATTAAAGAGTTGCTGTCGTCAAATATTGAAGACGAAGACTATATGATGTTGAAAAGCTTCCAATGATTTATAGATGTGTTACCCTGATGATGTTGATGATGTCCTCTCCTACTATTGTTGTTGTTGATGTTGTTGTAGAATACCCTTCTCGTTAAGGGGGAGTGTTGAAATATTGTAACTTCGAAGAATATTCTATATGTATCTTTTGTGGTCCTCGATGGTCCTACCGAGAGAACCACTTGTATTATCTTGTACCCCGATGCTTCTAATCGGAAGAACTAATAAGAGTCATGATGTTGTCCCCTCTATTTTTAAAGGTGGGTCATTAGCACCCCAGTGTGGTTACTTGAGCCTACATGTGTAACTCGAGCCTACATGATTAACTCGAGCCTACATGTCGGATGAGTTGATTCAAGTGAACGGATGAATATAAATAGAGGTGTGGTGCTCCTCATTTGAGAAGCACACACATTCTCACTTGTGTAGCGCATTAGTGGAGAAGAGAAGTAGCTGGAGAAGGAGGAGGATCAGGCTTTGATCTCCTTGCTGGTTTTATCTTTTATCTTTTTGGGGCATCTATATTGAGGAAGCTTTTGCTCGGTTTTTCCCTTTAGGGTTTTCCCAGGATAAATCTTTGTGTTCCTTTTGTATTCTTGTGCTTGTCTATCTTTCAGTGATCCTGTTTATATGCTTTTGTTATGAAAATGAAATGAAGTACTGATGTCTTAGCTAAGCATATGAAAAGTTAACAAGGCTATGTCAAATTTAAATAGATTCTTTTGTTAACTTGATGTGCTAAGACTTTGTATATATATATTTCAAAAGTCTACTAATCAACTTGCATGAAGTTTTAGTCATAGCTGAGAGTACACTTAGTTTTTGAAGTAAAAGATACATATAAAAAGAATAAGGAGTACATCCTTATATAACATGAAAATTATATAATGAGAAAAACCTAGGATAAGGTAAAAATGGTATACATCTTTGGATGTTAGGTCGTAGGAGTTTTAGAGTAACTCTTTTCCAGCAAAAATATGCTAGGATGGTGGTTTGGGAACTATGAAGTAGTTCTTGTGTATCATTCATTTTAATGATGCTCAAAACTAGAATCCAAGGTATGCTTCAACTAAGCAAAAAACGGAGTACTATAAATGCATCCTAGTTAAAATCCAGATCTAAATTGCTTTCAACAAAAGTATATGGTATTCTTGGACTAAAACCAAACAGTAATTTGATTTTCCTTCGGCATAGTATCTGGAAAGCGTTTTATAACTATGTTGATGCAGTTTGTTATACATTTATTATGGAGTTGTAACGACATAAAAAGATTAACTTTACCTCCTTGAAGACAAGCAACATATTAAAACTTTTTCTAAGACTAGCATCTTATTCATGCTAGGGAAGTATCTTCTCAACTTGAAATTAAATAACACCCTACTGGATCATACGCTTAGCTGTTAAACCTGTAAGGAACCAGCAGTCCAATTGAGTTAGCTGAAAGCTAAGTAAGCCTCGTTCACACACAAGAATTTCTTTCCCTACTTGACAAAAGATAAACATCAGTATATCTAGCAGCAACAAAATGAAAGTCTTTTTTTTTAAATTCTGATAGAATTACAGCTGCTAAGTCTTTAACAGCTCTAACACAAGTTTTTAAGATTACACCTTTCAGTTTACAGGTTCTTATAAAGAAGTGATCCCATGTTCTTTTTTTAAACTGTTTCATTTTCAGCTAACCATTAACAGGTACTTAGCTGCGACTTTAGACATTTTATGTCACTTGAAAAATTTTAAATTTTTACGATTTTTTAGGTTATTACAATACTAATCCGACTATATACTCGTCTCTAACAAAACTAACTCCAATTGTATGGACAGGGAAAATATATCAGTTACCTACTATGCTAAGTAAAACATGGCTACAACAAGTCCATCTCAAAGGATCACCCAAGACTAAGTTTTGTCATAAAATACTATTGCTAACAAAAAAAAAATCGCTTTAAATGAATATACCACCGATGATCACTGAAATCATGGTCAGTTGCATCATGGTGGCTCCAACTACCAAGTATATGATAACATATACCCAACAAAACCATATTTTTTGTGGACCTCGCATTGTCACATGCTAAGAAGTTTGAAAGAATCACATTCAACTTTTTGTCAACTAAATTGGTTACTTATGTTGAAGTCTTAAGGTCGCGGATTTAATTAAGTTTTTAGGATTTTGCCAATACCCACGTGTCGTTTCGGGCTGTTTCGATACAGATGTATTTTGATTCCAAACCCCCCGAAAGCTAGGTATTATCTGAGCATTATTGGGGCTCTCATAATAAAAAAGGGGATGCGGGAATGGGAGAATGGGAGAATGCGGACTGGGTAATCTGAGGAACGCCTATGTTAGTGATTCTTTAAAGGGTGGCGGCAGTGATTGGGACTTGTATCTCGACCCTGATTCCATGACACGGTGCTGAATAAAATGATTCAGCTTAGTTTCTCATATTCCTACAGAGGCTTCACAAATTTTGAGAGTAAAATTATTGAATCAGATCTTGAGTAATTGAAATTAAGCCATGAATTATGTTCCTTACTACATCATGTTCCTTACTACACCATTTCTTTAATTTTAGACTAATTTTATTGTAAACCATTTCGATTGCAAACCCTGTGGACATATGGAAAAAACAATGTTTTGAAAGGTAAAATTAGGGTTTTCAAAATACAAATTTGGTTCTAAATGTGTTAATATCAAGTTGTAAATTAAATTTTGGATTCAATAATTGCAAAATTGGAATCTAAAAATGCAAGGTCGAATTTTGAAATGTATAATCAAATTTCAAAAGTGCAAAATTGGATCGCAAAAGTGTGAATATCAAATCTCTGATTAGTATTTGTTTAATTGTTATATATTTTTCACATGATCTATATACTCTAACAACAAAGCACAACTCATTAAACACACACTGAAAATAAAACTTGTATAAGATGCATAGTAATTGGATTTCAAGAAATTTGTCCTATGCAAATCAATACTTTCAAATTCTTTTCAATTTTTTTCCAGTAATTTTAAATAAATATAGAATATATTAAACACATAACTATTGAAAATATGAAAATGTTTTAAGAACCATAGATTTATTTTTTATTCATTCATTCATATATACATACATACATACATACATACACACACTCATACATATCTAATTAAATTTGGATTAATAAGTAGTGTTGGCCCTAAGAAAAGTAAGACAAAATTTAGCCATAATTTTGCTCGAAAAGATGAAGATTTTGATCACGCGATAGAAGAAGCCGCGATAGAAGCAGTCACGACAGAAGGAACCACGACAGAAGATGAATAAAGCAAGTCGAAAAGCAAAGTTTGAGAGTTCGATTGATTTTGCGGGAAGAGTGAGTTAGACTAAAAGCTTGTTTTTAGTAATAAAGAGTGATTGTATTTAGGTCCGATAGTGCCTAGTTTTAGAGATAAATGAATGTATTAAAACATAAAGACAACCTTTTGACTGACAGTTAAGAGTCAGTCAACAGTTAAATCAAGAATTGTAAAAGCATCGATCCAAGCTATGTGCGGATTGGTCATTAGAGTGGGTTGTAGATCAATCATAGAGAGAGTTTATTAGTCAGAGCATTAGTCTAGGCTGTGTGCGGATCGATCATTAAGAGAGAGAGAGATCAAAGTTAGAGAGCATGAGACAGGATAATAATCATGAATTGTAAAGAAGATCAAAAGAAGGGTCTGCAAGCTGAGTGCGTGGACCAAAGGTGCCAAACCAATTCTCATGCTAGATGAAGAACACCTTTGTGGTTTTTCTCGGATGGGTTTCCACGTTATATCATTTTCCTGTGTGTTTTAATGTTTATGTTGTGTTGAATGCATGTTTGATATAAATAAGCCTATCTGAATGTGTCACACATATTTAATGGTGAGTGAACTTATATATGTGTCACACCTATACTGATGTAACATATGTTAATGCTTTATGATTATGTTGTCATATATGTCGATGGAATGGGAAATGGTTATATTGAATAAATGTATGATAATAGAAGTATAATTCTTGGTTTTGGTCGAGTGACCTGATAGACCTATAGAGTGAAATCCTTGACATAACTGCAGAAACCTGGTTTTGGTAGTCCCCATAAAATATCTCGGGTGAGACTTCATCTACGTCACATGTGTTGTGAAAGGAGTTCTCCTTTTGTCAAGTTGAATACACTGGGTTTTGTTGACAAATGAAAGGTATGAACCTGGGTAGACCAGAATTTATGCCAACAAATGGTTCCGTTTTTGGGACCGTTAATCATTTTGATAGGGATATGTTTTGGTACCTGACAAATCTGGAAATTCAAGTTTGGGTTGATTATAAGGAACTAGAGTTTGCAAGGGAATAAAGTGAAGGATCACGACCGAGTTTGACTGAATGGTTGAACAAATACCTTTACATGGACATTCATGAAATTTTCTTTAGTGAATTTCCCATCATAGTGCATGAGTGGTTATTGAAGCTAGCAACCTAAAAGAAAAATTTCTAAGGAGGAACCAGCAGAGTGGAGTGCTGACCTGATCCAGTGACTGAAGAGGGTGATAAATACTATATCTAGGGCTATCGATTTATGGGTCGACAATATTTTGGGTGGATATATCATAGAAATTGCAGTCGACACGATAAAATCATATAGTGAGATGGAAAGAGAATTTCTCCAAGGTCCTAGAGGTCATTATTTGAAATATTTAAAATTGTGGATTAAGATGCTAGTGTGTGAAAAAGGGATCTTGAGAATGGAGCCCAATGAGTAAAAATTTGTGTGCGGATACCTAGGATATGTCGCAAGAAAGATTGTGAGTAGAATGGGTGGAGATAAATTGATATGTTTTTTGGTAACAATGAGACTAAACTAGAAGGTGGATGCATAAGGAGTGGAGAAATATTTTGGTTGGGAAAGAGAAGAAGGACTACAACAAGAAGAGGAAGTTGCAGTGCGACCGGAGGAGAGGACTACGAATTGGCGTCACACCTTGACAATGGATCTTGCAATGAAGAAGAGGAGTATATCTTATATATGAAGAAGCCAAAGAGGAAGAAGCAGCAGAACCAAATAAAGAATATGACATACCCGTGACCCCGTGTACATCACCGAAAGTAAGATCGAGAAACCCATCACCTGAGGCAAGATCGCGAAACACATCACCTTGCTTTTTTGCTAATCTGATTAACAATAATAGTGGAAATAGGAGTCAAGGAACTCCCACTAGTGGAATCTTTAATTAAGTAGTATCAAGATTAAGAAGAATGGTTGGGAATGATAGAAAGTTACCAATCTTTAATGGAAATGGGTTAGAAGACCCTGAGAAACCATATGGACTATGCGATAGGTCCAATATGAGGCCATCAAGAAAGCTCATATGATTACAACCCTTCGAGGTCGTGCATTGGAATGGTACATGAAATTCTCTGTGGTTCTAGTAGGGAACTTGTAGAAAATGTTAGATCGAATCCAAAAAGGATTAATAGATGAGTTTAGGAAGCCCAAATTTGAGTCGTAGTGTATTATTAAAACCAAATAAATTAAGCAATTACCAACAGAGTATGTTTGGGAATTCGAACAAAGATTCAAGACTTTGATGGCTATAGTAAGTTTTCAGATGTCAGACGTCCAACACAAAGAATGGTTTATTACAACGATGTTACCACACATTCGTATTCTTTTGATGTAACAAAAGATCATGTTGTAGAGGGAGGCTTTTGAACTCACCATGAAGTTGCAAGCCTCATCAGTCGGAGAAACTGGTGCAGGAATGATGCAGATCCAGTCACAACTTGCCAACCTTACATTGAAACTTCAGGACATCAAGAAAGGAAATGAAGTACATGAAGAACTATGGTGTATCAAATGCAAAACCGAAGGACACCATAAGGAAAATTGTCTGACGTTTATGAATTATGTCACATTAGGAACACTAAATATGATGAATACACAAGGGATGCCTTGGTGTAGAATCTTCCATGCTAGAGGACATCGGTCAGAAGAATGATTATACTTACAGAAAATTGTAATTTCTCCAACTAGTCTATACTATAATTTTTTTTTCGATCAGTGGGACACAACGAAAAATATTGCAGAGCATATCAACTGTTACAAGAGAAAATAATGAACATATACTTAATGAATAATGATGAATATATGCAAAATGAGCGAGCTTAGGCTCAATTTCCTTAGGACCAGTACCCTCAAGATCAATATTTGCAAATACAATACCCTCAACCCAGGGGGTGGAATTTTTAGAGGCCAAGGAGGAGGAGGAGGATTTGGTCACGAAATATGCCATGTTATATGTTATAATAGTGGACATCCTAGACACTTTTCTAGGAACTGCAAAAATCCTACTACGAATTGTTCATATTGTAAATATTTTGACCATATTGTCAAAGAATGCCCTGAGTTTATTGCAAAATGGAAGGCTAGGATCATGGGAAATCATCACCCACCTCGGAATCCAAATACGAACATACAAAATATATATATTGAACCGAGAGAGCCAAATATTTCTATTGTAACCAAAGAAGGTTCTGTGACAGGCAAAGATCAAGAAGCACCATCTGGACAACCAAGAGTGTGATTGACAAGACAAAAGAAAGCACCATTCGATGTCCAAAAATAAAATGACATATTATTGGATGCTCGACATGAGTTGTTCGATGAAAATCAAGCGTCGACTTCTTCTGCTGAACCAAAGGAAAGACCGATATTGGATATGCCTCAACGATTCGACCAACTGTTCTAGAAGAAACAGATAGACAAGGTTTGTAAAATGAAGGAATTCTTTAAAAGTTGTTTGGCACTAATATAGGATAAATATACTGTTGCAGAATTGACAACTTTAATATAAGAACCTCAAGAAGATGCTCGACCAAAAATAAGGGTTAAACATATTGGGAAAAGGTTGAAGACTAGCCGTGAACTGAGAATGATTTCCTAGATAGGAGATTATGACATGGACTACATTATTCTGGATTTGGGCTCCGATGTTAACATTCTTACTAGAAAAAATTGGGAAAGTATGGGGAATATGAGACTAGTATGGCCTCCTATACAACTCAGACTAGAAAATTAGTCGAAGGTTTTACCTATCAGTGGGCTGACTCAAGTTCTTGTCAAGATAGAAGGACTTTGCACTTATGTAGACTTTGAGGTAATCAACATTGTTGATGATATGAATCTGTATCTTGTGCTTTTGGGGATTTACTGGGCCATTTATAACCAAACTATGATCAATTTAAAGAAGAATAGTAACATTTGAAGATGAATAATTAAGGGTGGTCGCATAGCTTGATCCTCTAGAAGGATAGAGGTATGTCGAGGTAAATAGTGAAGGGAAAGGTGGATATCTGGATCACGTCTATAAGATTAATTCTGCAATGGATGATTATGTGAATCCAACTACTGATGGAAAACTCAGTTGGTGAAGCGTTAGTTCCTGCACATTGGATTCGAAAAAGATTTGGAAAACTGGAAGAACCGATTGCATGAAGTGTCAATGAGAAGATGCGCAAGAATTACAAAATCCATGTGGCAGGTAGGTATTGAGGTATGTTATCTACCTACCTATGAGGTATTTCCTAACCTGGAATCTTTTCTGACAGAATTTGAAGAAAATGTAATAGAATCTCAATGACTGTTAGCTTTGGAATTTGCATTGAAGACCATACCTTCCAGATGGTGGGTCGCACATAAACAATCTATATCAGAATGGCCCCAATGATGGATATTGATGACAGTCCAATTTGGAGAGAAGGTGATATACACTAGCCAAAAATATGTAGCATCGACTAGTCTTGTTGAGCACATTGAGCATTGTCATGTGACCTGGGAGGCATGCCCGTGGAAGGAATGGGTACATCAGTTTGTACACACATTAGATATGACACCATGAAATTGGTATACATCGGTCGAGATGCAACGAGGAATAGTAGAATGGGAATATTTAGCTACCAGTTCCACCCAGAAGTTTGAATTTGCTAATGATAATACATCAATTGATGTCGCTCTACAAGCAATTAAGAGTAAGATATTTGAAGATATTTCTGTATCATTGAAAATTTTTAATCAGAGTAGCGCGACAGTCCAACACTGGATGGAGTGCTATAATGTAACAAGAAAACCAGATGATGATGATCCTCGCAACATAAAAATTCTTGAGTCTGGAGGAACTCACACGGTGGAAGGATAAGGTGTGTCGAGTGTCAAATTTATGAATCCATTGAAAATAAAGAATGTAATCATTGGTTCTCTAGAGAATCCAAAGTTTGCTGATATTAAATATTACTGGGACGATGAAACTGTTGGTAAGATGATAGAATTACTACATGAGTTTCAAGATCTGTTCCCCACTATTGTTTTTGAAATGAAAGGAACTGTCGAAAATCTTGGAGAATTGAAGATTCCATTGAAGTCCGCCACAAAACCTGTTAAGCAACGACTGTATCGACTCAATCCACGGTACAAAGAAAATTTTTAATACATAGTTATATCGAATGTTGGATGTGGGTATCACAGAACCTTTTGAAGAATTTAATTAGATCAACTTGATGGTAGTATAAGATAAGAAAACTGTGAGTGAAGTGTGTACTTGCGTCGACTTAAGCAGGTTGCACGACCCATTTTCGACCCTGTTTACAGATGAGGTATTGGAGAGTGTTGGGGGCCAAGAAGTCTATTCATTCACTGATGGATTCTGTTAAAACATATTTCCCATCTAGAACTTGGTTAATAGTCTTTGCATAAGGTTCCAAGTGTTTATTGTAAGTTGTTCCATGCAAAATTGTTTCTAGTTCCTAGTCTTGTGTCTTGGACCAAGAGTTTGTCCACATTTGATCCACCTAGACTAGTGTTTATGCCATAAAATATTGTTTGAACAATTACCCACTCATTTACTTAATATATGGAATCAATGTGCCCCTCTATGCTACATTTATGGGGTAGCTATTGCATTTCCCTATTTTAAGGAGACTGGGTATGCCTTCTTGAGGATTTGGTTAATTTTCTCATTAATGGTCCAAAACCAAGCCATTAAACCACCTCTAGTGCCCTCATGATGGTTCCTTTCACACTTGTTGACTAACCTAACCACTTCTTGGTACATCTATGTTCATTTCACCTCATTATGGCCACTACTTGGAGTTACACTTGGCACATTGTCATAGATTGGGGGAATTAGTCAAGATAAGCCAACATTAATGTGAGATACTCATATGGTTTGTTGGAACCATGTTATTTTGTATCCCATGGTATTTTCCCAAGGTATTGCATGTATTAGTGCCTATATATTGTACTGGTTTTTTTTCTCAACAAACAGAGTGGAAAACTTCCCACTAGAGTGAATTTCCTCTGGTGTTCTATCCAATATTTCTTCTCTATTTTTTCTATCTCTTTGTGCAAATAATTCTAAGTGAGATTGTTTTTTCTATCTAGATCCAGGATGGAATGTCACATGACTGAGAAATTTTGTTGTGATGTTGTGCATTCCAAAGTATTACATGGTATCAAATCTATTCTGATGCAAAATAATTTCCATGGTTTCTTCCAGTTATTACCTTTGGTCATTTGGTTTTTCCTTTTGGAATTTCTCAAGCATGTCGTCGAATTAAGGAAATTCAAAGAGTGTTGTTTGCAGGTACATGAAGAAATGGTAGAAGAATAAAAAAATTATCCAGTTCAAATTTCTTCGTCTGTGGCCTCCTTTGTTTTTCATGAAGAAAACATACAAGTTATTGCCATCAATACTATTGAAGAGAAGATATTCCATCTCTCATCATTGTTCTTCCATGATTCTTCCATTTTCTCTGCTAGTGTGCAAAAGAGTGATCCCTTGGATGTTTTGTGTCACATACCCATACCCCATTATCATGCGATTTTAAAATTTGATCAAGAACCTTTACTGTTCATTGAAACATAGAGCATGGGCCGCAAACCACTTCTTAACATTTCCAACACTGTCATGCTCCCTACGCCTTCTCTTGAGAAATTCGACAATCTGCAAGGAAATGTCTCAGAGGAGATTGGGTGGCAGAGAGAAAACATGACGGAAATCAACGATCCCAAATGGTCCCGTAGCTGGAACCAAATCGACGGCTCAGAATCCACCCGCAAAAATCAACGGTGCGGAAAGCTTGAGTTACAGGATCAAAAAGTCATGAAAATTGCAATCTCACTTCCCGCAACCCGCATCCCGCATCCCACATCCCACATCGGGAACATATAAACTACATACAATCATCCCGCAAAGATCGACAGTGCAGCAACTTGAATTGTGGGATTGGGAAATGTGGAAATCGTGACACCACGATCCTGCATCGAAAAGGACCGTTGCAGAATGAAAATTGCAGAAATACGTAATTCTCCAAAAAGACATCTCGCACCCCGCATCTCGTAAGTTGCGGAAGGGAAAATTGCAGAAACAAAAATATGCGAATTGACATCCCACATCCCACAAGTTGCGGAAAGGAATATTTATAACAGAAAATTCAACTTTTTAATTGAAGTCTTGGATCGATTTGATCATTCAAGCCGTCACCAATCTGGACAAACTAACCCTATAACTTAGTTTAAATATGCATTGAAAAAAACATACATAGATTCCCATAATTGCAATTATTCAAATGAACAATGCATCAATTCAACACATCAACATGTTCATCACATTCCATCAAGAAATTACAATACAAGAAATACAATTGCAGAGAATTACATAGACAAGAGCACTTATCTTGAATAGAACTTGTCCTGCAACCAGCTATGTCATTGTAATGTTCCACCCAACTACAGGACAGTGCACTCATCAATCTATTAGCGACACCGCCACCCCTGAGATGGGCATGATTTCCTCAAGGAATAAGGGAACACTAGCAGACGCATACATAGCCAAGGGTGCAATAACACTCAGCCAAGCCAACATAGTTGGGTTTATCAAGATGCAGGGGAAAACACAACAAAATATGGGTTTCATAGGCCACTCGTCCAAGCAATCTCACAGTTGGGTATCACAGACTAAACATAGTCAAGCCAACATTCACCTTTAAGGACCAGTCAAGCCAATAGATGGGTTTATTAGACTGTACACAGTCAAGCCATCTCACTACTGGGTTTATCAGAATACCTAGCCAAGACAACATTCACAGTTGGGTTTATCAGAATGTTTAGCCAAAGGTTACTCACAGGGTCAAACTCAACAACACACAGCCAAGCTAACAGATGGATTTATCAGGCGACCAGCCAAGCCATCTCTCCAGTTGGGTTTATCAGGATTCTAAGGCAATGGGCAGGAAGAACTGCTAAGCTAGTGAGCTCATCTACAGAGATAGGAACACCTTCACAAGACCCATCTGGCTTGGCTTCTCCACTTCCTACACACCCAACACAAGGAAGTGTACCCTTCTCTGCTCCACACTCCCTCAGGCTACACCTTCCCTTCTAGTGCTCTTCAGGATGTGCATAGCAGGTTTACCAACCACTCTTATCTTATTGTGAGGTTCCACACTAGGTTTATCAAGCACATTCTATGTCTCTCCCATTCCTAAGTCTTGTACATAGTTTAGACCCAAACCAGGATGCACAACACAACAACCACAGGGAGACTCAGCAACATCGGTTTTACTCTGGAACACGAGTAACAGGGTCTCATACACTCTGTATTTTAAGGTAACACTACAACACAACAATCACAGTATTTCCAAGTGAAAGACACTCGCATAACGTGAAGGATATGCACAGGAGGAGCTCAGCTGCTCCAAAGCTTCCATGCGAATGGAGAACGAAGATGATCAATGAGCCAGAACGTCCCACAGCTCTCAAAATGTGAGAGTAAAACCAAAACGTGAACGTGTGAGTCAAACTGGCATACGGTTCTGGTGTTTTATTGTACATGCAAGAAAAACACAACATTCCAAAACTGAGTGCTTTGCCCAATTTGAATTTTCCCATACTCTTCCCTTCCAAGCAATAACTACCTCAACCACCTTCTATCAGAATAAATGGTTGGGAAGAGAAGACAAGTAAAAGGGTAGTTGACAGTTTTGATGGGTTCTCCCCATGACACATGGATTTTCCCTAAACTAGATCAAGGTTAACATTCCCACCCCCTTATCCTTAGGAAAATAATGCCCCCATCTCATTATTCATTGCATTGACATAGCTGGCTATGGGTTTTTCATTAATTTGCATATTTACATGATGTTTACAAACGTGCTTGACTTAGCACATAAACCATAGGCATCAACCATGATCTCCTATATACCAAACATTAATCAATGACAGGGCCTTGGCCTTGAGCTCCTTGTCATGATTCCATATAATATTTACATCATATGCATTAATGCAACGAGGTCAAAACCGGGGTGTTACATTTCAGAAGAAGGATCAATGCTTGGAGATGTTGCATTCGCTCTTCTTGTATCCATGCTTCTTATGTATTCATATATGATTGCTAGCACCAATTTTTAGAGTTGCACAAAATATGGAGGACACCTACATTCACTTTGAGATGATCTCACCTATTGTTGTTTGAAGCTAAAGTTTCAAGTGTTTCTTCATGCATTTGGATTTGTTCTCACCCTGGTTTGTTCGGTATGCAAGTTAAAATGGCTTCCATATTTTCTTGCTTCCATTGTTGAAGAAATAAAACACATGTTTTGGGAGCATGATCCACTTCTTCCCAAGAAGAATATTCCTCCATACATACTCATTTAGTTTGGAATTTAGATAGATTTTGGTTTCTCTTTCATGTCCATTTTTGAGGGAGGATTTTCCCCATGTGGTTTTACCTCTTTCCTCAGTTCATATGGATTAATTAAGGTGTAAAGGGTGAACATAAGCCTTGTTTCTTGGGCCCTCAATAATTACTCATAACCATTTTGTATTAATTGGGGGGGGGGTTGTTAGAACATATTTCCCATCTATACCTTGGTTAATAATATTTGCATAAGGTTCCAAGTGTTTAGTGTAAGTTGTTCCATGTGAAAATGATTCTAGTTCCTAGTCTAGTGTCTTGGACTAAGATTTTGTCCATATTTGACCCACTTAGACTAGTATTTGTGCCATAAAATCTTGTTTGATCGCTTACCCACCTCAATATATGGAGTCAATGTGCCCCTCTATGCTACATTTATGGGGTAGTTATTGCATTTCCCTATTTAAGGAGTTTGGGTGCTCCTTCTTAAGGATTTGGTCAATTTGCTCATTAGTGGTCCAAAACCAAGCCACTAAACCACCTATAGCGTCCTCATGATGGTTCCTTTCACGCTTGTTGACTATATTAAACACTTAATGGTCCATATAGGTTCATTTCACCTCATTATGGCCACTACTTGAAGTTACACTTGGCACAATGTCATAGATTGGGGGAATTAGTTAAGATAAGCCAACATTAATGTGAGCTACTCATATGGTTTTTTGGACCCATGGTATTTTCCCAAGGTATTGCATGTAATAATTCCTATATATTGTACTGGGTTTCTTCTCAACAAACATAGTGGAGAACTTTCCATTGGAGTGATTTTCCTCTAGTGTTCTATCCAATATTTCTTCTCTATTTTTGCTATCTATTTGTGCAAATAATTCTAAGTGATATTGTTTTTTCTATCTATATCTAGGATGGAATGTCACATGAATAAAAATTTTTGTTGTGATGTTGTGCATTCCAAAATATTACAGATTCTCTAGTTACCATCAGATCCGAATTGCGAACCAGGATCGACACAAAACAACATTTGTGACAGAGAGGTCATGTTTCCAGTATACAATGATTCCATTTGGACTCAAGTATGTTAAGGTTTGCTGAGATTCCGTAGTGAGGATTCATGGCATCTGATGGAGAATCTGCGGTTAGAAAGTTTATTGTCGACGTTTTGAACCAAGCGTGGCTCATCTTCAGGACAAAGCGATGCCTGGAGATTGTTTTTCTTTCATTGGTGCATTAATACAGAAATCGTCATTTTGAGAGGTGGTGTAATTTATAAGCCGACTAGGTTTTGAAGGTCAATCTAGGGTTTAATAAATTGCTTATTATTTTATTATTTCAAAGTTCTAATATCTTTTCTTCTTTTTTATTGTTTTTTGATTGATTAAAATGCACATAGTACAACCCTAGATACTATTTTAATCAATCAAAAAACAATAAAAAAGAAGAAAAGATATTAGAACTTTGAAATAATAAAATAATAAGCAATTTATTAAACCCTAGATTGACCTTCAAAACCTAGTCGGCTTATAAATTACACCACCTCTCAAAATGACGGTTTCTGTATTAATGCACCAATGAAAGAAAAACAATCTCCAGGCATCGCTTTGTCCTGAAGATGAGCCACGCTTGGTTTGAAACGTCGACAATAAACTTTCTAACCGCAGATTCTCCATTAGATCTCAAGTATGTTCCTGCTATATTTTCCAGCATAGTCCTGGATGCTTTCAAATATTTTATTCATAAGCTTCTTGAATTCTATTTTGATTACTAGAAAGTATTTGGGCTCATAAAAGATCATATCTAGAGCCTCAGAATGATGTTGGAACAATGTAGACAGTATCAAATTTCTCTAAATCTAAAGAAGTGTATTTTTTTCTCCTGTTGGCCCTAGGAAAAGATAGGCAGAATTCAACCAGAATTCTTCTCAGGAATATAAAGATCTCGGTCACACGGAAGAAAGAAGATACGACAAAAGAGAAGCAATTGCGACAGAAGAAAGCAGTTGTGACAGAGAGAACAACCACGATGGATGGAACCATGATAGAAGAAAAACTATAGCGCTTGAAAAGGACAATTCGATTAATAATGGGTAAGAAGTCAGATAGAATAACACATGCTTTGGTAATAAATCATCTTTGTATTTTTGGGCCGATAGTGCCTACTGTCAGTGTAATTGAATGTATGAGAATAGGAATGATAACCTATCAAATAACATAATAGAGTCGATCAATTACGAAATGTAAGGGATTATAAAAGAGAGAACCTAGGCTATGTGCCGGTTGGCATCTGTCGGATCTTGTATTAGAAGAGTTTTAGAGTTGAAGAGTTGTAGAGAATAAAGTTGATATGGGCTTTGTGCATATCGACAGTAGGGTGAAGGAGAGGAAAAATTCGGACTGAAGACTAGAGAGTATGAGAGGAGAGAAGTATGTATATATTATAGAGACGATCTAGAATAGAGTCTGTAAGTTGAGTGCGTAGAAAAAAGGTGCTATATATTTCTCATGCCATATGAATAGATCCTTTGTGGTTTTTACCAGAGGGGTTTCCACATTAAATGTTGTCTCTATGTGCATTTGATGTGGGATTTATTCTATGTTTCAAATGAATTGAACCTCTCTCTCCCTTCCTTAAGTAGGGCATACCTTTAAAGTGAAAATGAAAATTTTGCACAATCATACTGCATGGTTTACTTTTATGTCCTCACCCCATGCATTCACCTAACCATTCAAGATAAAATTAAGCGCTAGCTTAGGTTTAAATTTTTTATCAATTTGTGTGATAGGTTATTGACGTGTTCGGGCATCGTAAAACGTAGGAGCTATCGTTAATTTGTCTGCACTACAACCCAGGACTCGCATGGTTCTTCCACGTATCATCGGTATATCGAACGACCTTTCATGTACCCTTAAGGTATATAGAAAGGTACTTCACGTACTCGATTGTATGTAGGAAGGCCCCTTGTGAAAAGTTGTGCATTAGACATCACTACTATCGATTTGAGCTCCCACGTACCTTGCGTATATCGGGAGACCCTTTTAGGAATCCTCAAACCATTTGAGTTATCCTTTTTTCTTGTCTCATGAGGTTCCAGACCTTTAATCCACTCCTCTCACATATTTTGCTTTCTTCTTTAGTTTGAGTAGTGCTTGTTGTATGTATAGTTAGGATTTTTTAGAAGAGAGAGACAGTTTTGTTACGTAGTTATGGCTTTGCCTTCCAGGACTACCAACCAAGAGACTCCTTTACCAAGCATGTCTTTTGTGTTCCCTCCATATGGGGATGTTGGTCCTCCTCTCATGGCCATGTTAAGCCTTCCTGGATTGACCATTGGATTACCTATTTGGTTATTCTCCAGTCTAGTTATCCCATGTACACCGATTGCTTCTGATCTTAATCCTTCATTGCAAGAGCATCAAACTCATGTTGATCCCTCTCCTTCTTCACCAGATGTGTCTTATCCCATTTCTCCCTCTTCTCCTATTGAGAGTTGTAGTACTAGTAGTCAGGTTGATAAAAAGAAGAAGAAAAGAAAGATTAAGAAGAAGAAAAACAAACAAAAAACCAAGTCTCAACCAATCACTCCTCCCAGTGTGGAGAGTGTTGATTTGCACACCCAAAGACTGCGTAAGCCTAGATTCCCTTGTAGGATTTGCAAGGGTGATCACCTTCTGAAAGATTGTCATGGTCTGGCCCTAGTTTTAGAAGAGTGGTCTAAGGTTTCCTAGAAATTGATGTCATCAGCCTCTGGTCATCATACTGATGATCCCCCCTCAACCAGTGACTCTGTGGTTAAGAGTCGAAAGGGTAAAGTCAGAAATCCTTGCTTGCTATGTAAGGACATGCACTTTACTTACCTTTTTCCTCGCATAGATGAAGATTCTAAGTTGTTGGAAGATATTACTGTTTCTTGTCAACGACTTCCAATAGGTTATTGTAAGTTGTCACTTGACATCCCATTGGTTGATAAAGTGGTTGATCCAGTTCTAACCTTGGTTGGTCCCACTCTTCCTTTGAAGAGTGAATTTCAAGTGGTTAATCCATATTCATCCGCAATTGATCCCATTCTTCCTTTGAGGAGTGAAGTTAAAGTGGTCAAGTTGATGTCATCTCCACCCGATCCCACTCTTTCGTCAGAGAGTGTTAAGATTGAAGTAGTCTCTTTGACCAAATATTCATCTTGTTCTTCTCTTATAGTAGAGAATGAAATTAAACATGTTGAAGTTCTTATACTTCGTTCTGATTGTTCTCGACAAGAGGAAATTTTGTTAGTTTCAACAAAACCCTCTCTGATTAGTGAGGTTATTTCCTTTGACTGGAGTAACCTAACAGAGTCTCGTCTTCATTCGAGTGTTCCTTTCTAGATATTTGTGAATGTTATTGCTAGGAAGATACTTCACACTATTGTTGATGAAGGGGCTTCTGTTAGTATTTTATCTTCAACTGCTTGGAAAGCTTTAGGTTCTCCTCAGGTTGTGCCATCCACTGATCAGATATTGGGTTTTAATCGAAGACCTACTGCACCTTTAGGGACCCTTCCTTATTTGCCTATTAAATTAGGAAGGAAAACTATCTGTATTGATGTTATGGTGGTCCAAGGTCCTTTAGATTTCAATCTACTCCTTGGACGTGATTATGTTTATGCCATGAAAGTCGTAGTGTCCACACTCTTTAGAGTTATGCATTTTCCCCATGATGGGAAGATTGTGACCATTGATTAGCTTTCCTTTGTTACACCTAACCATCGCATTACTCCTAGTAATCAGACTGCCCTGAATGTGCTGCATGCTCTTGTGATTCCTTTCCCTTCTTCTAGTTAGCTTCTTCCCATCATCGGTAAAATGGGGGGCATGGCTCTAGCCTATGGAAATCATAATGGAGTTAAGCCGCTAGCATTTATGTAATGGGGGAAACCTACCAACCTATGGATATCATGTTGGATAGGAGTAGGTTTGTGAGCAGAGTTCCCATTCTGTGTCAATCTTGTTAAAAAATCAAAGAGACGCCTTTGAGCAAAGTTCCCATTCTGTGTCAAGCTCGTTAGAAAATGAAACAGGTGCCAATGAGAAAAGTTTCCATTCTATGTCAAGCTCGTTAAAAAATGAAATGGATCTCCTTAAGCACAGTTTAATTTTTGGTTTCAATCTTGCATAAAAATGAAACCATGTTCCAAGCATAGTTATCTTCTGTTTCAAGCTTGTGTAAAAATTAAACAGATCCCCTTCCCTTGAGTTGAGTCTTTCCTTTAGTGTTAGAACTTGAACCTTCTTTTCACCTACCCGATTCTCGTTCTTCCTACCCCCCTGTTGAACATTTTCACATTATTAACCAGGTTTTTAGGTTGGGTATGGAAGAATAATCGTTAGACGAAATGAAGCTTAGGGGGCATGTCGAGCCCTTAGCAACCGTGCTAGGGGTAAGATTCGCTAGCAATCATGTTGGGGGAAAGATTCCAACCTCTGTATATCATGTTAATGGGTTTTTTCAAGCACAGTTTACCCATTGGTTTCGAGATTGCGTAAAAATGAAACCAATCTTTGAGCATTCTTTCAACTGATCTTCGAGCTCGTTAGAAACAGTAAGAAGGTGTTGAGCTTACTTTTCATTTTTTCGTGCTCTGGTTAAAACATGAAAAATTGTTTGAGATTAGTTTATTTCTTTTTCATGCTCTAGATTCAAACATGAAAAAGGTTAATAGAGTCTCCTTTAAGCTCTTTTCGGACTCCCTAAATATGAAAAGATTGTCGAGTACTTGTCTTCTTCATACTTGTAAAAGTGTTTGAAGAGTCATCTCTTCGACGATAGGTTATCTCTTTTTCGGTTCGGATGGACTATTTACGAAAAAGGAACACTCCATCCAATCATGACTGGAAGAGTTCTCTAAGGTATTATTTTATACTTTTTCAGGCCTTAGGGACTAAATCATACGAAAAATGACCCTTTGGAGTTTTCTTTAGTTTGTTTAGACTCTCTAAACATGAACTACACCGAGTTTTCTTTCATTGGAATTGTTAAACTAAACACTGAGAGACCCTTTTTTGGGGACAAACCCCTCCTTTCTCAAGTTTGTAAAACATATGAGTTTGGACTCATTGCTTGATGAGATAAAACAAGTGTTTGTTACCCTCTTTGAACTTGTAAAAATGAAAAGAGGCACTCATCAATCATGTTGGGGAGATTAAGGGAAGGGAAAACATTTTGCAACAACGGTAGTTTTTAGTCACCTTTGAACATGGAATTTGTTTGCATTTCATTCATTCAATTGGGTATTCATCTTGTTTCCAAGTCGATCCACTTTCATGATTCATGCCACACCTTTGAGTCTCTCAAAGATTGCATTGTCCGTTGTCGCATTGTGTTCCGCCTCGTCAAGTCAATGCTTCCAAGTCTTCAGTCGTGCCGCCTTATGTTCAAAAGGGAAACTGTTTTGAGAGTTTACACCTGCAGTTAAACAAATTTTTTTATTCCGTTACTTTTGAGTCAGTCCTATGGTTACATCATACTCAACATTCCAAAACTTTGTTTCGAGTTTCATGTCGTCGATGTGGGATTCATCATGGCCCTCCTTCAATGAGACTATTCCTGTCGACATCAGCTCATCATCTAGGAATTTGTCTTAGAAACAAGTTTATTTCCTTGAGATCTGTATGCCTTAATGACAAATTCTCTCATTTTTGACATAGGTTAACATCATTGACATTTGATCGAAATATTAGACTGAGTGTTCGACATCAGATCATCTATTCACACTCATGAGATTGTACTAGGGTACCTTGGGAATCATTGACATTAATGGTGATCTCCCTTGCACTTGTTAACGATTCACATCATTGACCGGTAATCAAGTGGTTTCTACCATGTTCGACTTCAGATCATTGTAATCACATGGATAGAATCGCACTTTGTGGAAGATAAGACGAAGACCCTGTGTGTATTTTGGAAAGCACTCATAGCTTTCTCCCCAGGTTGCAATGGAGTATTTGTATGAGTCCTAGCATGGATCCACATTTGTATGTTCATGGCTGTGCTCAGATTTGCGTCAGTATGACATAGATCTACATTGTATGTTTGGTAGCTATGTCCAAATTTGAGTCTTATTCACATGGATCTACGTTGTATTTTAGTAGCCATGAATTTTTTGTATCTCACATGGATCTGCGTTGTATTGGTCGATAGCCATGTTGTGAGTCATTTGGGACATGAATCAAAATGTGCTGCAGAAATTTGGTGATGTTTGAGAAGTTCCGACCATTGGACCTTTGCCTCGACACTATACCTTGTTCTTCAAAGTATATTGCCTATCATTTCCCTCTAGCCATTATTCTTTGGGGGGCATCTCTGTTATACCAAAATCTTGTCACCCTCATGTTATGAGATAGGTATCCCCTTATCTGCTTCAATCCCTCAAAGTTTTCCCTAAATAAATGAAGGAATAAATTAACCCCTTGCAATTTTTCCCTCTTTTGAGTTGGTAATTCTCTTTTCCCATTGACCAAAAGCGTTACCCAAGAAGCAAAGAGCCAGCACCGCTCCTGATACATGAGAAAAGAGAGGTGCCACCACTCTTTCCCTTACTACAAAAAGCGGTGGACCCTTATCACTACCTGTTCACTTCTTTGGAAAAGTGGTGCTCGAGTTTTGAAGGAAAAAAAGAGAAGCTTTAAGAGGATTCTCGAAGTTGACCTCCGTGGAGCCTCATCCCTATGGTTTAGGACCAGCTGGAGCTTGATATCCTCATTTTTAGGATCTAATCTCCACCTCACCCATGATATACTCAGCCATACCTATCCTCCCATGCCTTTAAATACTGGCTCACCCCACATTGGAAAGAAGAGGAAGAATTGTGTTGCATACCCAAACTCTGTCAAAATAATTCTTGAGTCTTTAGAGGCAAGGAGCCATTGGAAGGAACTCTCAACACCAAGGCATGAAGTTTGTAGTCTCTCCAATCATTTATTAATAAAGAATTTCTTTTCTTTCCCATATTTACTGTTTCATATGTTTATATTGCTTGATTCCTTAGTCACAAGCATAGATCTAGTTGATTATATTGTATGCTATCATGTTTTCTTTGTTGTCTTCCATATTTTATAGGTTCTTCTACAGTAAGCTTCAAGGATAGCAAGGACAACCTTTGAGAGAAGCATCATGGCATTCCATTCAAGTGATTAACCAGATCTAGGGAGAGTCTAGCATTCTGTGTTTATGTTTTGTTCTAGATCTGAACCATTCAGACTAGGGAACCAGCTCTTGTCCGCAGGAGGTGTGTATTTTTGGTTAACATCTAGCATGCCTCTCCCATGTTCACACTTGCATTCATGACTATTTGTGACAATTAGGAAGCTGATTAGTCCACCAAGGGGGTTTTGAGGGTCAAATCATTGTATGACACTTGTATGCATCCAGATGGCCTCTAAGGCCTCATGCTTGTTTTGCCTATTATAATATATACCTGATCCATACATAGTTAAATGTTGTACAATCATAATAATATCAGTTATTGTCTTCATTTGTGTGTGTTTTTTTCACTCTTTCTGCTATTTTGTGCATAATTTGTGTGTAATATCGAATTGTTAGAGTCTCCTTGGCTCCTATATCCTAATGTGAATCAATTCTCACATGTTATCAGAGATATTTGGAGATACAAATCAAATCCAAAGTGTTTTATTTGATGTTTGAGGGATTTTCCAGATAGATTCAAGTGTTTGCATTGCAGGTACAATCAACAGTTTGTCACCAAGAGTGCAAGAAGAAATGGAGCAAACCCATGTATTGCAGACCCTATTCAACTATTTTGAGTGGAAGGATGAAATGGTGATTCAACTGAGGTTGAAAGGACTATACAGGGTCACCATGGGGACTAAGGTTGAACCAAACTCTATTGTGGATAAATCGAAGTTCTTCAACATGATTGATGAAGCATTCGAAATGATTTGTCTCAACATTTCGAGAGAATTGATCTTCCATGTAGACATTCTAACAACTCCCAACAAGATATGGATCAATATTGAGACATTTTTTGGGAAGTCTAAAGAGATGAGAGGTCACCAGCTCGAAAATGAGCTAATCTCATTGAGTCCATCTCACTTTGAGACAATCCATGACGTCTTCACCAAGTTCAAATAGTTGGTGCTTCAGTTGAAATAGTGTGGCATAGAAAAGAAGGATGATCAACTCATATTTCCTTACTTTCAAAGCTAGGGCTAGAGGACTCAGTGTTTGTGTCTACATTCCACTCTAGAAAGCTCACAGCTCGAAATTGGTGCATGCCTTCATTGGTTGACGTCATGGAATCACTGAATCAAGAGAAAGACAAGCTAGTGAAAATTGGCACCATCAAATCCATTAAGGATCAAGAATTTACTGAAGGAGTTTTGAATCCATCCAAAGGCAAGAAGAAAGATAAGGATTCGAAGAAACAAGACAAGAAGAAGTAAGAAATAACCAAATCTTCAGATGGGGGTTCGAATCCTTGCAAGGATAAGGACAAGAAGAAGAAAGAGAATACCAAATGCACCTACTGTCACAAGGGATGGAATATAGAGAGTGCATGTATGAATAATACCATAGACATGATGGTGTAGTTGATTGATAAGAACAGCATCCCACTACTTGAGGGTGTAAGGAAGAAAGATGGTGGCTCAAGCTCAGACAACAAATAAAGGTTCCATGATTTTGTTGTTGTTTCTTTAGACTCTTCTTCCTTCATCATAGATTCAGGATATTCTAGGCATATGGCCACCATTGACGGCTTCTTCTCAACCATGTATTCAAACAATGGTCCATCCATTCACATGGGTGATGATTCAGAGATCCAAGCCAAAGGGATTGGTAGGATTGATCTTGATGATGGGTACTTCGATAATGTTTATTTTGTACCTAACTTGGAAGCAAACCTACTTTCAGTGTACAAAATGACTCACACTGGTGAAGCCAAGAGAGTAAGATTTACTCCAGACACAGTGGACATAGCATAAATATCTACAAACAAAGAGGTGGCATTGGGATTTGCTGATCATCATGCAAGAATGCACAAGTTATACCATTTCCTTCCCTACTCCAGAGCGAATGCGCTTCTTTCACATGCCAATGAGACAAGTAGGTTGTGGAATGACATATATGGCCATCTCAACTACAAATATCTCTAGGAATTGAACAAAGAAGGCATGGTGGAAGGGATTCCTTCTATCAAGTTCTCAAATAGCACATGCAAAGGGTGTGTAGTGGGAAAGCATGCATAGTGAAACTATGAGAAAGGGAAAGCAAGGAGAGATGTCCAAATGTTCGATTTGGTTCATTCATATCTTATTGGCCCTTTTCCCACACCCTCTTATGGGGGACCAAGGTATGTTTTGAATTTCATAATGATTTCTCAAGGTATTGTTGGGTGTATTTCCTCAAACTAAAATCTGAAGTCTTTGAGACTCTCAAGGGTTGGAGATACCTGGTTGAGAATTCAGGTGGGAACAATATCAAGGTCCTTAGGACTGTAAATGGAAAGGAGTATGTGAACAATATTTTTCAGTAGGTTTGTGAAGAATGTGGCATCCAAATGCAGCATTTGGTTCCCTACACACCACATCAAAATGGTGTTGCAGAGCGCAAGAACAGGGCTCTCAAGGAGATGACAACCTGCATGATTGAAGCAAAGGATTTGAATCCTAAGGTATGGGATGAAGCCATTAATTGTGCTGCATATATTCAAAATATATCTCCAAACAAATATTTGGATAGAAAAACAACATATGAGGCTTGGTTTGGTCATAAGCCAAGTGTTTCACATTTCAGGGTCTTTGGCTCAAAAGCTTGGGCTAGGATTTGTCTAGAGAAGAGAAAGGCATTGAAAAATCAAAGAAAGGTGTCCATCATGGTTGTATATGATGGATATGCAAAGGGATACAAGATATTTGATACCTCATCTTAGAATACATTCATATAAAGGAGTGTACAGTTCAAAGAGGTACTCATGCAAGAGGCTGAACTAGCTCATGGGGAATGCTCACATCCTCCATTCCATGATGATGTAAGCGATGCATCAATTTCTCATTTTTCCAATTTTGATATTTTTGAAGATAATTATGACATGATTTCATATCATGACTCACCCATTCAACCCAAATGGGCTGATAAAACTCTTGAAGCAGTAGCAAATCTAGCTGGTAATCGACTAGATCATAGGAAGACTAGATCTCAATTTCACATTGCTTTCTCTGCACGTGAAGTGAATATTACTAAGAAATACTTCATGATGGTTGGGTATGATCCTAAAACATATCAGGAAGAATTAATTGACCCAATATGGAAAACATTCATGCAAGAATAGTTCAAATCATTACATGAAAATGAGACTTGGGATTTGGTTCCCTTGCCCTCCAAGAGGAAACTAGCAAGTGGGTTTATAGGACCAAAGTGGATGATGATGGTTCAGATATCAAGTATAAGGATATTTTGGTTTCCAATTTCTTCTCTCAAGTCCAAGGAGTGGACTATACAGAGACATTTGGACCGATTGCAAACATGGACTCTATCAGGCTAGTTTTAGCCATTGTTGCATCTAAGCGTTGGGAGGTTCACCACCAGGGATGATTTTAAGGAACCATACTTATTAAAAAGTGTTTAAATGTTGTCGAATATTACCAATTCTTAAAACGCCAACTGTAAAATGATTGGCGATATTTTTCAAAAAATATTTTAATTTCCAAGGATTTTATATCTTTTATATAATAATTTGGCGATTTTGAGGGTGAAAAATTTGTACCCGATCAAAATTGGGTGAAACAGGGCTTCAAAAAATGCAAAATTGCGAATCTTTTTTGGGAGAAAAACATGGAAAAATAGCCCACTGGGCTAAAATTCGCCCCTAAAATTATCCCTGTTCACCACATGGATATGAAGAGTGAATTTATTCATGGTGAAATTCAAGAGGATATGTATATGAAACAACCCAAAGGTTTAATTGATTATCCTCTACTTGTGTGCAGGGTAAATACGTCTCTCTGTGGCCTCAAGCAAGTCCCTAGGGCTTGGTATGCCAAGATGGAAAATTTTCTACTCTTGCTTGGATTTGAAAGATGTAAATATGATACTAATGTGTATTTGAAGAATGTTGGTGAATTATTTTGGGTAATAGTGCTGTATGTTTATGATATTTTGATTACATTTATCTGCACTAAATAAATTGGATCGATTAAGTCTTCTTTTCACAGTGAATTCTCCATGACAAATCTTGGATTGTTGAAGCAATTTCTTGGTTTGGAAATTGAGCACTCTACATTCAGGATCAAGAAGAGCTAAAAAAAATATGTTGAAGAACTGTTATTTAAGTTTAAAATGGATGAATTTAAGGTAACCAAGTTCCCATTCATTTTAGGTATAAAATTAGGTGAATTTGGTGAGTCTCCATTTGTGGACAACTCATTGTACAAACAACTAGTTGGGAGTCTATTGTATCTTACACACTCTCGACCATATTTAGAATATGATGTAGGTGTTGTAGAAATATATATGAAACATCCTCATGAGATCCATTGGAAGGAATCCAAGAGGATCCTACACTATGTGCAAGGAACCAAGCACTTCGGGATACACTATGCTGATGGTTCTCCACTAGAACTAGTTGGATTTTCTAATTATGATTGGACTGGAGATCCAAATGATAGGAAGTACACTTCAGGTTATGTATTCATGCTTTCACATGGTCCCATATGTTGGTAAAGAAACAAAAAACACATGATCTTCCTAATTCATCCGAGGCCGAGTACAGAGGAGCAGTGAACACACCTACATAATGTGTGTGGTTGTAAGGTATTCTTAAGGAACTTGGAGTTGCATTTGATTCACCCATAGTAATTTGATGTGACAATAAAAGTTAAATCAATATTTCCACTGATCCAGTGCAGAGACAGATGACCAAACACATTGATATACACATGCACTACATTTAGAGCTTGGTGCATGATCAGATGATAGCCTTGCAGTATTGCCCATCTGCAGAGCAAACTACTGACATTTACACCAAGAGCTTCAGATAGAATACATTCACCTATATGAGATACCTTCTTGAAGTGGGTGATACATGGTGATGGATTCCATTCACTTTCATTTTTTTGGTTCCATGTCCATTTTTTAGGGGAGTTTTTGTTCTCACGTGGTTTTCCTCCTTACCTTGTTTTTTATGGACAAATAAATTTTTTGTTGTATGAGGTGACTTGAGCCTTAGCTTCCAAGGACTCAATAATATTTTGGATAAGCCATACTAAGTTAGGATTAAGGAGGGGTTCTTAGAGAAATAATCCACCTTAGTACCATGATCATATACCTTAGGCACATTTCATTTGTTTCAATGAAATGTTCTATGGTCTAGACTTAGGGATATTGATCATTTACTATTAGTTGAGGTGCTCTTGGTTGATCATTCATACAATTGAGGTTCTCCGAGTTGATCATTCTGATAGACTAGTGTCCTCATTGATGACATATCATCCTTGGTGCGCTCCCCCTTACCTAGATTCAGGGAATGTGTTTGACTTTAGACGCTTGTGCATATTTGTGGTGGGTTTTGGCATTCCTTGGGAATTTATTGCCTCCTAGAGACCCTCCCGCTCAACCATGTGCTCACCCATGCCTAGCATGCCTCAATTTATGTTCCAACATGCCTCAGCCATGTTCACACTTGCATTCATGGCCATTGGGGATGATTAGGAAGATGATTGGTCCACCTAGGGGGGTTTGAGGGTCAAATCATGGCCTTACACTTGTATGTATCTAGATGGCCTCCAAGGCCTCACAATTATTTTCCCTATTGTAATATATACTTGATCCATACATATTTACATGTTGGAAATTCATAATAATATCAGCTATTGACTTCATTTGTGTGTTCTATTTTCACTCTTTCTACTATTTTGTGCATAATTTGTGTGTAATATCGAATTGTGGGAATCTTCTTGGTTCCTAGATCCTACTATGAATCAATTCTCATAGTGTTATACACCAGAATGGCACCTCTCCGTCCGAGTGCCGACTTTCCTTATGTCGGCGCGCAAAAGGACACTTATGGATTGAGTTTTGCCTAGAATACTATAGCTTGGATTATTATGGAATACATTTCTACCTTCATCTCTGCCTGTGACCACTTTCCCATTACTTCATGAAAGTCACTGAAAAAACACCTATATTGGAGGACCCATATCTTGAGTTTTGTAACTCCGTTTGACCTCATTTCTGTGCCGTTGGAAAGGTATTTCAGTTAGCTAAAACTTTCCTGAAGACACCAAAGTCTGAAAATGCCCAGAAATACCCTAAAAATGCGTTTTTTGTACATTCGCGATTTTCCTTAAGGAAAACCCACGAATGTGCCTCTTAGCATTTAAAATATTAAAACATGAGTTAATTGGAGATTAGTTAATTCATTTAACTTAATTTCCTTAACTGCTGTAACTTCTCCAACCTTCAAAACTACCTTATTTCACCCATATAAATAGAGGTAGGGAGGTTCATGAAAAGGGGACTTGGAATTTCTGCATTGTTATGCTGGAGGAATCAGGACTCTCTTTGCCTACACCTTTGCCCTGGAGGTCTTCCCCTTGTGTTGCAGAGCTTGGAGGCTGAGTCCTTTGGAGAAGAGAAGCAGCAGATCCAGATCAAGGTTTCGTGAGGTGCCAACTTGAAGATAAGGTATATTTGTACTTGTTTTCAAGATTAATAAAGATGTGATGTCCTTCTTCTTCCCAAATCATTGTTCAATGTGTGATTGAATCTCTGTTTCTGATCATATGATGATGTTATTCAGATCATTTGTTTATGTTTATTTGATTATCATTGTCTTATATGTGGTCATAAGGGTTTGAGGAAGGTATAACTTGTTTTGCAGGTCTCTTGGAGCGAGAGGAGCAAGAAGAGGATTGAAGAGAAAGCTTGGACCAGCCTTCAGTTAGTCAGGTGTGGACCTTTCTCATCTCTGGAATTTGCTGTTATATACTTGCTGAACATTGTGCATCTCTCTTTCAATCCCAGTACGTTGATGGCCTCTTAAACCCTAGCCATAGGACACTTTCCTTTACAACAGAACTGGCGACTCCGCTGGGGACATAGCCTTGTCTGTTTGGGTTTTTTCTCTTGTTTTCTTTCAGCTTTTGCATTGTTTCAGGTCCTTCTTGCCACTTAGGAACATTTTTTAAGTTTGATTGCACTCTTCCCCTGCCTTTTTAAGGTAGTTTTTTCTACCTTTATTTGTGATTTTTACACCTATGCGCGGGTTGTCCTTTTGGACAGTCGCGCATACAAGTTTGCATACGCGGGTTGTTCTATTGAACAGTCGCGCATCATTCGCGACCTGCCCTTACAGACAGTCGCACATATACCTGTTAGTTGGGGTTTTTAAGAAGTGTTTTTCTTGTTTCCTTTCTTCGGGCAATCCCTGTTTGTGAATGGTTTATCTTTATGAATGTTGTGTAAGCTTGTCTGAAGACTGTTGGTGGTCACCCTACCTGCTTTTTCAAAAGCCTTTGAGTCTTTTTGCTTGGAGGAATTCTCGCTTGTCTACTTTATTAGATCCAAGTTTGCTCAAAGCACAGTGCATTTCTTGGTGCATGGTAGGTCTGTTAAGGTCTTCTATGGGTGCATGAATCCAGGGAGTTTGTATCATTCTGTTTGTTGTTATTTATCTATGTGGTGAGCCCCTTTATAGCATTAGGATTTTCTCTTTGCTCTTTCACCTGTCTCCTTTGCTTGGTTTGTTTTTTGGCTTATGTTTCTGATCAGCCTTTGTTAGTGGCCTTTGTTTGATTTCAGAAGCTTGTGGCTATTGTTTTCCTCCTTCTTTTGTTGGTTTACTTTACCTTGCCAAAGTTGTTGATTTGTCTCTTATACAAGCCTTCCTCCCAAGTAAAGTTTATGCTGACTTTAGTTCTTTCTAGAGTTTGTTGGGTGGTTGCATAGCAAAGTTCCTTTTGCTTTGTTCTTTTTATCTGCATGCTTTGTTTGTAGGTAGTTTTTCTTTTGCATCTTATAAAAGAAAAGTAAAAAAGAACTTTTATTTGTTGCTTTTCCCCCTACCTCTTTCTTTGGTTTGACCTTGTGGACAAGGTACTGAGCAGCCTTTGTTTGTAGGTTTAGATTGACTCTTAGGACTTCTTGACCTTTGTTTATGTCAGTCTTTTATGCTTAGTCTTTTCATTCCAAAGTTGTTGGCTTGTTTACCTTTGTAAGCCTTCCTTCCAGGAGAGGACTATATTCAACTTTAGGGAAACCTAAGGTTTGTTTTTGGGGTATAAAGTAGTTGTCTATTTGCTTTGCTTTCAGTACTTGTTTGCATTAGTTTATAGGATGATTTTTCTTTTGCATTTTATAAAAGAAAAAGACAAAAACATATGTTTTCTTTATATGCATATAGATTAGGCTGTTAGTCTAGATTGCATAGCATATCGTTGTTTTTGAAAAAATATAAAAAGAATTTCGTTCTTTTTGGCTTTCAAGTTATTTGAAAATATAAAGAGAATAGCTATTTGCTTCTTTGCATCTCATTTCTCTTTGCTTAGTCATTTTTTTTTCATTTCTTGAGTCAAAACATCACATCAGTTTCATGCCATTTACCCTCTGAGTAAGAAACAGCCCATAAAATAAACGATATAATTTTAAAAATTATTAGAAAGTTTTATTTTATAGGGTCATACACCGACTAGCTTAGGCTAGACTTGTGGGTTAGGGAGTTTTAACTCCCCACAAGTGTTAAATTTCAGACGTAGAGTGGCCTATCACTAAGTAAATCCTTGGTTCTACCGCTGTATCTGGGAAGCTCCTCTCAAACGGGAGTTAAGCACGAGGCCGCGTGGAGGCTTGGACAGAGGGGATAACCCCCCGAATCCTTGTCAAAACGTAACCCAGGACTTTTACGCATCTGAGGATTCTGTCTAGGCAGAATTTCGGGCTCAGCTACCCTGCTCATGCGTACGAGTTTGGCTTGCGACTGTCCCCCCAGACAGTAGGTATTATCAAGGTAGCCTTTAGTCTCTTGTCTTTTAGGGCTCATACACAGGTAAACCGGAAGGTTATTTCTGGTTCACCTCGGACAGACTTGGAAGGTAACCCTTGTGGAAAGTGCAGGACGGCGGTTGGGTGATTCCTCTGCTTGTGCCTGAGAACCCCTCAAGGACGCCAAGTAACTGTTCATCGGCCTTCTTCTGGAAGGTATATCTTTATAGCCTGTTTAGATTGCTTGAGACTCTAGGATCTTTTTAGTGAGTGCTGTGTGGTTTGTCTGTACTTAGTGGGTCTTTAGGTGTCTGCTTTGTAATTTTGGTTGATCATCAACCTCAGACTTTGTCTCTTGTTTTGAATTTATGGCTAACACCCCTTTGAACACCAACCAAGAGATCCCTTCGATGGGAACTCCTTGTCATATTCCTCTCACAGGGAATGTTGGTGTTCCCTTGATGGCCACCTTGAATCTTCCGGGATTCACCATAGGGCTACCGGTGTGGTTGTTTTCCACTCCAACTGTCCTGAATGCTCCTGATGCTTCTCAAGTAAGCACCTTATATCAAGGGCATCAAAACACTGTCTCCCCTTCACCTGTAGTTAGTTCTCCTCCTCCTTCTACCTCATGCGGTGAAAGTTCTGATACTAGTAACCGGCAGTCTAAAAGGTCTAAAAGAAGGAGAAATAGGAAGAAAGCACATAAGCAAGGGGGCACTCGTTCAACCTCTTCAAGTAAAGTTGAACCTCACCACCCAGCCTCATTTGTTCAGGCTGGGGGCACCCATCCAACCTCTGCTGTTCATGTTGGACCTAGTCACTCAACCTCTGGTGTTCACGTTGAGTGCACCTGTTCAACCTCTGGTTTTCAAGTTGAACCATCCTAACCATTCAACCTCTGTTGTTCATGTTGATGGTGCCCGTCCTACCTCTGCAAGTCAAGTTGGACCTAGTCTCTCGGCCTCTGCAAGTCAAGCTGGGGGCAGTCTTTCAGACTCTGTAGTTCAAGCTGAAGACAACCCGTCAACCACTGCGAGTCATGTTGACACTGTTGACAAGTCTACCCATTCAAAACACAAGCTCAAGTTTCCTTGTAAGCTTTGTGAGGAAGACCACCTTACTTATAAATGCCCTTCTATTGAGGAGGTGCGAAAAGTTTGGATTCATGGTCATCCCGTTTTTGAACATTACGGAGTCTCTCAACAACCAACCTCTCTTAGTGAGGTTGGACCCAGTCACCCAGCCTCTGTTGTTCACGCTGGAGGCAAACTCTCATCCTCTGCAGGTCATGTTGAGAGCAAACCATCAGCCACTGCTAGTCATGCTGATTCCGTTGAGAAAACTGGTCGTTTGAAGCATCATCTTAAGTTCCCTTGTGTGTTATGCCAGGGAGATCACCTTACTCATCTATGCCCTGCTATCCCAAAGGTGCGAAGAGTGTGGTCCAAGACTCATGGATTTTCTTCTGAACACCCTATAGTTTCTGAACAGCCTATTCAACCTTCGGTTGATCAAGTGGTCGAACAAATCTCAGATTTGGTTGATCCCACTCTTCTTTCGGAGAGTGTTCCTCATGTGATTGAACCAATGTCATCTTTGGTCAATCCCACTCTCCCTTCGGAGAGTGACTTTCACCAAGAGGTTGAATCGATTCCAGTATCGATAAATCCCACTCTTCCTTTGGAGAGTGATGTGTCTACTAGTCACATTTTCTTTACTGCCAGTTCAGAACTTACTGAACAAGGGGGCACTGAACTTATTTCAGATCAACCCCCACCAAGCTCTCGGATTGCTTCCTTTGATTGGGATAGCCTAGTTGAGTCGCGCCTTCCTTCTGTTGCACCTTTCCAGATAAAGGTCAAAGTTGAACCCTATACAATTGCTCGTTGCATTGTTGATGAAGGAGCCTCAGTTAGTATTTTGTCTGCTCGTGCTTGGCGAGGTATGGGATCTCCCAGCCTTGTGTCGACTGCTAGCCAGTTACTGGCATTTGATAGAAGAACTTGTGTTGCCTTGGGAATTCTTCCTCAAACACCTGTTACTTTGGGTGGGAAGACCGTCTTAGTTGACTTCATGGTGATAGAAGACCCCTTGGACTTTAATATGCTCCTTGGACGTGATTATGTCTATGCCATGCAAGCTGTGGTGTCCACTTTCTTCCGTGTGATGTACTTTAATCATGGTGAAGAAATCGTCACTATCGATCAGTTGGATTTTCTTGATCCGTCTTCTGACCCAACTAGAGACCAAGTCTTTCCTTTGTTGATTCCCAGTGTTTCTGTAGACACTACCCTGCCACAGGTGAACTATGTGGCTTCTGGTCATTTATGTTCAATTGCTACTGAGAGGCAGCCTCTGTTTTCATGCTTACCTTCTCGGGACTTAGTCCGGGCAGTTGAACTGGTGAGTCATCCTATACAGACTGTAGAGCCTTATCTCTACTCTGTCGGTCCTTTTGAAAGTCCAGATATGTGTCCTATCTCGGATGATTTCCTCTCTTCGGATGAAATCTTCCTGGAGTCTTTGATACAGTCTGGCCTTCTGTTTCAGTTATGACTCTCCCCCTTTAGAGCATTCTTTCTGCTCTCCTTCGAGCTCGTTAAAAACAGTAAGGAGGCCGCGAGTTGAATTTTCCGGACTCGTTAAAACTTCACGGGAAAGATTATGAGTTTCTTTAGGCCCAAGTCTGACTCCTCAAAATAGACTTGACTGCCGAGTAAACTTGTCCGTTCAGGCTCGTTAGGAATATGTGAATGGGCATCCACATTGGTGGTAGGTTATCTCTTTCTCGGACCATGTGGAATAATACGAGAAAGGATCCCTCTCTTTTCTTTCTGAATTGAGAAGAGTATTCTCAAGCATAGGTTTATCTCTTTTCCGGACCTGAGGGACTAAACTTACGGAAAAGGAACCCCAGGTATGAGCTTAGTTTTCTCTTTTTCGTGCTCTGGACCAAAAC
>LPNX010356793.1:582435-602060 GCA_001517045.1 Pseudotsuga menziesii | reverse complement strand
GAAGGTCGAATATGATAATCATCGTTTTCATTGTCAATGTGTTGAAGCTATAGCACAGTTCTGAGGTGGTTCCATCCAACACAGGTGATAAGTTCTCATATAGTGCATTAGGTAAGCCCCTTGACAAAGATAATTATCATTGGTATGGTCTGTAAGTAACAAAAATAATCTCTAAGAATTCTCTGTATTGTTGTAAGTTTACAAAATTTCAAGAGATAATTAAATGGTCCCATTGGAATCCAGGACCTAGAGATGTAGTCCTATAGATATGAACTCTGTTATCAAGTTGTAGTCTTCATTTTATGGTTTTCATTGTGTGTTGTTTGCATTCCTATTATTTATAGATTTTGTTTAAAAAGAATTTCCATGTTAAAATATTCTTCAAAGAGTTAACTGCTTAAAAATAATTTGCATGGAAGTTCATGGTTAAAATTATCTTGTAATATTTAGATCACTACTCCACATACTTGCATCCCCCACCCATATCTCTCATCCCCAACTCCCTTCCATCCTTTCCCACTGGTTCTCTGTCCCTCTCTTTCACCCCCGTACTTCTCCATGTATAACTAACCCCCCTTCTCTCTATCTCTCTCTCTCTCTCATCTCATAACCCTTACTAACCCCCTCTCTCATTCTCCCATCCCACTACTTCTCCCCCTACCTTTCACCCTCTCCTTATTTTTGTCTACACCCCCCCCCCCCCCTTCCCCCTAACCCTTACTAACCCCATATCTCACTCTTTCTCTCCCTTAATCCTCCACCTACAACTTATTTAACGCCCCTAATATGGACCCCTAATCTTATTGGGTTCAAATGTAAATATTGATAATGAATACCTAAGAAACTGAAGAATTATGTATTTTGCTAATATTAATATAAGAATTCACAACTGATTGCAATGAGGTAGAGTGATGAAAATATTGTGGACCCAAGTATTCACCAAAGGTGTAAAGGGGGTTAAGGAATTTCCTAGTTCAAAAACCTTACATTAACATTACCCCTAAACCATGGTTTAACTTTAATCCATTTTATTTAGCTTAATCCCTTCTTTAAAATTAAGATGGGTCTTAAGGGTGATTAAGTTGGTTAATTAAATATTAATGAAAGGAAGGGTGTGGATGGTGGAGAGACACCAAATTCCCTGTGAAACTCATGCAAACAAAAATTGGTAGTCCTTCTGTGCCTGGGGGATATACATGAGAATGGTCATGAAGAAAAGGAGGAGAATTGTTTTGGAGGGGGAATGGAAGGAGATAACAGAATTGGTCCTTGTCCAAGGAATATTTACTAAGTGAAACATATTGTTGATTATACCTGAACCATGAACATGCTCAATAATTATTTCCTATTCAAATATATCCATTTTTTTCCTTTGGATGATCAAATGAAATGGAGAATTGTGTATGAAACAATCTTAGTGTAATTCTGAGCACTTGAGCGGTGTTGTGTCGCCCTATTGTGATGATAGAAGGAATATTGGAAGGTGGATTGAATTGTTTGAAATGGAATTGGTTGTAAGCCAATGATCCTCATTGCCAAGTGTTAAATCATTGAGAGAAAGTGTGGGATGGTGATAAAATTAATTGGTCAATGCATGGGTCATAGCTCAAGGGTGGCATTTGAGAGATAAATGAGAAGAATTTCCTACAGTTAGGTGGAGTGTTCCTTAAACACAATCAGCTAACCAATCCACTTATTTTCATATAAGTACTACTGTTGGTATATATATATGTATGTATGTATGTATGTATGTATGTATATATACTCATATTATTAATTTCCAATGTTAATTCTTTTTTGGAATCATGAGTATGGTTTCCTATTTAATATCTCATGTTTGGAATTGAATTGAAGCAGCTGCAGTAACTATGTGGAATTTTAGGTGATTACATAACTATGCTTGCAACAAGTTAATATGTTAAAGTTGATGTTGGTCCTAGGAAAAGATAGTATAATTTTGTTCGGAAAAATGAATATTCTGATCGCAAGACGAGCAAAGACTGAAACAAAAGAGGTTGCAATAAAAGAGGCGAATATCAAATTGAAACGAGGAGCTTGACATAGTTTTGGGTAGGAGGTAATTAGACTAACAGTCTATTTTGGGAAAAGGTATTATTGTAAATTGGGTCGATAGTGCATATGTAATAGGATGTTTTGAGTTGGTAGAACAACATGTCAACTAACGGTTAAGAACCAAACAACAGGTAAAACAATAATTGTAAAAATTGTATAAGGTCGATCCAAACGATGTGCGGATGACCAAAAGGGGAGAGGACCAGAGAGAGATAGAGAGAGAAACCAAAACATTAGAGCATGAGACGAGTAAAGAGTTCATTGATTAAAAGGAAGATATAGAGAAGAGTTTGCAGGCTATGTGCACAGAACAAAGGCATTTAAACATTAGTCATGCTAGGTGAAGAGAGACTTTGTGTTTTTTCCTATATGAGTTTCTAGGTTAAACATGTGTCTTTGTGTCTTGATATATGTGTTTTTCTATGAAGGAACTATTATGAATTTGTCGAATAGATAATGGTATAATAAAGTGGAATATTGATTAATGTGTGTTAGAATCTATATATATTACATGTTGTCTATGTGTGTTGATGAATCAATCTGATTTATTCTTTGATGTATGTATGATGACGAGAGTCCATTACTTGGTTTCCATCAAGTGGCATGATGATGCTATGATAAGAAAATTCCCTTCCATAACTGTAGAAACCTAGTTCTAGCAGTCTCCATAGATATATTGGGCGAGACCTCACTTGTGTACTAGGTTTTTCCGATGGAGTTATACTCCGTCAGGACGATATATTGGGCTTTGTTGGTGGACAGGGAATTCCGACCATGGGCCAGCAGAAAAGATGCCAAAAAATGGTTCCGTTGTCAATACTTGAACCATTCTAATGGGGATGTTTTTTGGCACCCGCCGAAAACAAAAATTCAAGAATGGGTTGATTACAAAGCATACGATTTTGCACAGGAAGAAAGTAAAGGATCACAATTGATCTCGACAAGATGGTTAGAAAAATATCTTTACACAGAAATCCATGATATTTTATTTAGTGAATTTTCCATTCTATTACATGAGTGGTTATCGAAGCTAGCAACTCAGAATAAAAATTTTAAAGGAATAGCACCCATAAAGTGGACGCCTCAGTTGATTCAATGATTGAAAATAGTTTATAATCCTATATCTAGGGTTGCCGACTTCTGGGTTGATAGTATTATGGAGGGATATATTATTGAGATTGTAGTTGATACTATAAGGTCATACAATGAAACAAAAATAAAGTTCTTCCTAGAACCTTGAGGCCACTATTTGAAATCCTTGAAATTGTAGATAAAGATTTTGAGAATGGAGTCTGATGAATAAATCATTGTGGGAAGAGACCTAGGGTAATGTCGCAAGAAATATTTTGAGAAGAAAGGATAAAAATGAGCTAATATGTTTCCTAATTTTAGTGATACTCAGCAAGAAGGTGGACGCCTGAGAAGTGGAAGAATATTTTGACTAGGAAAGAGAAGAAGGTCTGCGACAAGAAGAGGAAGTTGTAGCCCGATCAAAAAAAGGTAATATGAACTAGAACCACACCTCGACGGAGAATCCTATGATGAAGAGGAGGAATATCAACTCATATATGAAGAAGAATAAGGGGAAGTATCAGATCCAAATCAAGACTACGACATATCTGCGACCCTACGTACATATATAGAACTCGAGCTAAGATATAAAAACACATCACCCAGTGGTTTTGTTGATCATAGTAACTGTAATAGTGGAAATAGTAGTAAATTAATTCATACTAGTGGAACCTTTAATTCAACAATACCATAAGTACATAGAATGATGGGAAGTGATATAAAGTTACCTATATTCAATGGGAATGGGTTAGAGGACCCCAAGAAACATTGGTTTCTATGTGAAGTTGTATGGACAATGTGATAGGTCCAAGATGGGGATATAAAAAGAGACCAGATGATCACAAAATTTCGAGGTCGTGTAGTTTACTGGTATATGAAATTATTTGTGGTTTCAGCAGGAATCCCTTAAAAATCATTAGATCAGATACGAACGTGATTGATAGAAAAGTTCAAAAATGCTAAGTCTGAGCCGCAATGCATCATAGAATTAAAACATATGAAGTAGTTGTCAACTGAGTTTGTTTGAGACTAAGACTAAAGATTCGAAACTGTATGAACAAAGTAAGTTTTTTAGATGATAGATGTTTAACATAAAGAATGGTTTATTGTAGTGATGCTACTACATATCTGTATTCCTTTGATGCAACATAATATTGTAACCCAGATCGAAGCTCTGGAGATTTCCATGAAATTAGAAGCTTAATTGATCGAAGAAATTGGTGTGGGAATGATGCAGATACAGTCACATATTGCGAACCTCACATTACAGATACAAGACATCAAGAAATGAAAACAATTATAGGAGGAACTCTGGTGTACAAGATGTAGAACTGAAGGGAATCATAAAGAATCATTTCCAACACTCATGAATTATCTTGCATCAGGAGAACCAAATCCTAAAAATTCACAAGGAATGGCTTGGTGTAGAATTTGTCAAACCAAAGGACATTAGTTGAAGAAATGCTTGTATATACAGAAAATAGTAACTGCACCGGCCATCCAATATTGTAAATTTGTCGATCAGTGGTTCATGATGAGAAATTATGTAGGGCATATCAATTGCTGTAGGAGAAAATAGTTGACACATATATGATGAAAAATGATGAAAATATGCAAGTCGAGCAAGCTCAGGCAAAATACTCTCAACCCAGGTGGGTGGTATTTTTAGAGGCCAATACTGAGGAGGATTATTTTGTCGTTGAAGGGGACAAATCATTTGTTACAATTGTATAAATATTAGACTTTTTTCTAAATATTTCACTAATTCTACATTGATGTGTTCATATTGTAAATCATTGGACCATGCCATTGAAGAATCTACCCAATTGATTGCTAAGTGGAAGGACAAAAACTTAGGAAACTAGAAACTACCTCAAAAAATGAATCCAAACATTCAGAATATTTTTTTCTAAATATTGGGAGCCTAATATTATTGTCGTAACAAGAGGAGGTGTTGCAATTGGAGGAGATCAAGAAGTGCCATACAATCAACCAAGAGTTCGATCAACACCACAAAAGAAAGTGTAATTTGATTTCCAAAAATAAAAGAAAGTGTTATTTGATGCACGTCATGAGTTCATCAACATAAATCAAGCATCAAATTCCACTAAAGTCCCAATATCGAATGAAGGAACAAACTTAGAAATGCCTTAAAAATTTAAACAATTATTTCAAATAAAACCGACAGAGAAGGTCAGTAAGTTGAAATATTTATTTAAAATTTATTTAATATTGATAAAAGATAAGGATAGTATCTTTAGTCGAAGAACTTCAAACAAGTGTGCGACCAGAAAACAAAGTTAACCATGTTGGAAAAAAGATTGAAAACTGGTCGTGAGCTAAGGATGAATGCACATATAGGTAACTATGACATGGATTATATTATTCTGGACTTGGGATCAGATGTTAACATTTTCACCAGATAGACATGGGAAAGTATAGGGAAGATGAGGCTAGTATGGTCTCCCGTTCAACTGATATTGTCCAACCAGTCGAAGGTTCTGCATATTGGTCAACTGACACAAGCTATAGGGAGAATTATTAGTTGTTTCTCCTTGGACTTAGGAGAAGCTATGGAGAACTAGACGATTAGACTACATGAATTCTCAATGAGGAAATGCGCAATAATCACAAAATATGTGTGACAGGTAGGTATTGAGGTCTGTGATATACCTACGTATGAAGGTTTACCTAACTTGGAATCCTTTCTTACAAAGTTAGAAGAGAGAGTATATGAACCTTAGCACTTGTTAGCCCTGTTTGTTGCATTGAAGGATACACCTGAAATATGGTGGGTTGTTCATAAGCAAACTATTTCAGAATAGATTCAATGTCGAAGATTATTGGAAGTCTGATTTTGAGAGAAGGTGCTCTATACTGGTTTGAAATATACAGGACTAAACAATCTTGTAGAGCATATTGAGTATTGTCACATGACATGGGATATGTTGGCGTGAAAGGAATGGGTCCACCAGTTCATACAAACATTGGACATGCTATTGAGAAACCGATATACACTGATTGAGCTGCAACGAAAAATATTTGACTAGGAAGAACTAGCTTCCAGTTTCACACATTGTTTGAGTTTGTTGATGATAATTCGATAATTGATGACTCTTTGCAAATAATAAAAACTAAGATCTTTGAAGACATTCTTGTGTCAATGACAAGTTTCCATTAGAGCAGTGCGGTCGTTCAAAATTGGATGGAGTGCTACAATATAACAAGTGAACCTGACGATGATGATCCACGTGGCATAAATATTCTTTAATTTCAAGGTACTTGAGAAGTGGAGGGGTTAGGAGTATCAAGTGAAAAGTTTTTGAGTCCTCTTAAAGTAAATAAAGTAAATATTAGTTCTCGAATAAAATAGAAATTTTCCAATATTAGAAACTATTGAGATGATGAGGATGTAGGGAGGATTACTGACCTATTACATGAATTCCACGATATGTTCCCCACAAAATTTTTAGAAAAGAAGGGAATTGTTGGTGATATGGGATAAATCAAGATTCCCCTGAAGCACAATGCCAAACCTATCAAACAATGACCATACAGACTCAATCCATGATATAAAGAAAAATTCAAGATAAAGTTAAACAAAATGCTAGATATAGGCATTACAGAACCTGTTGATGAATCTGAATGGATTATTATTTTGGTAGTCCAAGACAAGAAAACTGGTGAATTCCGTATTTGTATTGACGTGATAAAGCTAGATGAGGCCTGCCTACATGATCCATTTCCAACCCCATTTATAGATGAAGTGTTGGAGAGCGTTAGAGGACAAGAAGTATATTCATTTACTGATGGATTCTCTCCTTACCATCAGATAAGGATTGAAAACGAAGATCGGTACAAAATAACATTTGCAATGAAATAGGGATGCTTCCAGTACACGGTAATGGCATTTTCCCTCAAGAATACTCTTGCTATTTTGTAGAATAGTCATATCTTCTTTTAAATATTTCATCGATAAATTTATTGAAGTATACTTTCATGACTAGACAGTATATGGACTCGTAGAATATCACATCAAGAATCTTAAACTGATGCTATACAGGTGTAAACAGTTGCATATTTCTTAACAAAGTCCATTTTTTGTGGCCATTTTGGCATCTTGTTGGGTCTTGTGGTTTGTTGAGATGGAATAATGATGGATCCTACCAAGATTGTGATTATTGTTGACCTACTAGCACCCTTGAGAATCAAACAGTTGAGAACTACCTTGGGACATATGGGGTGTTATAGAAAATTTATTAGAGGATATGCATAGGTTACAAATCCTAAGGAAATTTTTTTGAAAAAAGATGTCAAGTTTAAATGGAATGAGCAATGCCAAGAGAGTTTGGATGTTCTTAAAAATAATATGGTTACAACACCTATATTGGTATTTCTATATTGGAAAAATGAATTTCATGTACATGTTTATGCGTCATCTATCACACTTGGTGTTGTACTTGCAGAACTAGGTGAGGGTTCTATTGATCACCCTATTGCATTTGCTAGTATAAAACTATCAATGACACAAACTAATTATACTACTACCGAAAGAGAAGGACTCACTATGCTATATTCTCTCCAAACATTTCGACATTATCTGCTAGTAGGATTCTTTAAGATGTATACAGACCATTTCTTCATTGAAGTATTTGGTTAATAAGGCAATGTTGGGGGGGGGGGGGGGGGATATTTGTCGATGGATTCTCCTATTCCAAGAATTTGGATTTGAGATTATTGTCAATACGAGTCGAATAAAACTAGGACCAAACCATCTGTTGAGGTAAGAAAGTGGAAAATATCCTGCGAATCTTGATCATAATCTTCCTGATGCACAACTGTTTGCAGTTAAAATGATTGATAATGACTACAAGGTTATAATAATTTGAATTTAAATGATAGACTATTATATGTGATGAGACGATGAGTACAAAATATAGAGAATGATACAAAAATTTAATGCAATCCATTAATTTTGATATATGCATGCTCATTAACAAAGATTATCTTTGTAAGGTTAAACCCAATGGAAGTCACAAAACATTGACTTAATAGTTCTTCAATATTAGATATTGGATCATATCTTTCTCAACCGTTACCTACAACAAAAATAATACTCATTACAAAAGGCATGTACTTTAAAAATAACCCTTATGCAAGTTTTCAGAACTTGCAATGAAATATTAACTCAATCTATGTGGGATTTTAACAATGAGTAAATGTATAAAAGTAAAAGCCATGTACTTAAAAAATAACCCTTATGGAGGTTTACATAAATTGCAATGAGATATTTGCTCAATCTATGTCGGACTTTAACAATGTATAAAAGTAAATTGAATGTAAGTGAACAAACTAGTTTTTATAAATTATAATAGTTGTTATAAATTAGAATATAGGAAAAATATAAACAATTTAAATATAAAAAAGCATATATAAGCAAAAAGAATCTACATATGAAAAATTACTAATCTTAATCATTTAAGAAAAAATTATAATTGAACAATGTTCAATAAATAACAAATAACATAGAAGATGATAAAGAAATAAAAAAATCCATTCGATCAACATTAAAACCCCTAAAGAAAGGTCAGGAATGTATTAAGAAAGAAATAAAACAATGACTATTGAAAAACTCGAGAGAAAAGATCTATAGTTAGTCAAATAAAGAAAAGAATCAATGATAATGGATAAATTTGTTTCCAACATAACACTTTTATATTTTACTTGACAAGTAAGGTCTAATTTTAAAAGAAGTTGTTTAAAAATTGTACTATTTGGACTGTTTTCCTACACTTCAATATTTTTTTATTTTTATTTTGAAAAATCAGAATTTAATTATGATTTAATCAAGTTTTGATGGTTGAAATGGATTCAACACCATGAAAATCCTTAAGGCACTCAAAATTTCAAAACTTGACAATTGTAACCCAGATTTCAGAAAATCTCAACTAGATATTTTGTAACTTATACAAGAAAAAATCGCTTATTCCAACTCAATTCCTTGAATTTTTAGACTACTTGAATCCTAAAAACATTCAAGCATTCTAATAATTAGATAAGTGTACACTTTCACTTACTATAAGACCTTTCCATATAACAAATGTACTCACGATGTAACTTTTGGTTTTTGGTTTCTTGACTCATATGTGTCATGTCCTTCAATGTATCCAAGGGGTTCCTTATATAGCACTACAAAGGGGTAATGGAGGGTTGAGAAACTTCCTATGGCTTAGGGTGTACCACAATAGACAGCTAGACATGAGAAATCAATCCTTTCCCAGTATGCAAGAGAAACCAAACATCTAACACTACGGGACCTTGAATCACACCTTATTCTTGACAGTTGAAGTAGATCCCCGTTGAGATTTTTCCAATCTCGCTTGCGCTAAAAATTTGCTCACAACAACAACAAACAAGACAAGCATGCCATATAATATGGTGTTAGATATACTCTAGCATATATAATCAACAATGTGTAATGAATTAAACATATCCATGGATTCAATATTTACATTCAAATGCACATTATTGGACAGGAAAATATATTTCTATTAATTAAATCAGAGATTAAACAAGTGACAACCTATGTTGGTACGTCTACAAACTGGAGAAACCAAGTCCTCAACCTGGGTCTCCACCACCTCAATCCTCCATCTCTCGATAGCAAGCTCACAAGCAAAGGCAAGCTTGGGAAGAACACAAAGTGCTCTAAATGGACAAAGGAATGCAGACTCAAGTATATATAAATTGTGGCAACAATGGACTATAGTTTACTTCCTCTTCAATTCCTCCTCCTTCAATGTATCCAAGGGGTTCCTTATATAACACTCCAAAGGGGTAATGGAGGGTCGAATCCGAGCGATCTCAAGGCATATGGAAGGCCAAGGGTCGGGATCTTTGGACTCATCCAAGGAAAAATGCAAAATTGTTTGGCTTTAAGCACACATCCTGATGTACACGAGTTTGAGGTCAAAAGTCGCATGTACATGCGAGTATGGGTTTAAAAGTTGCGTGCAGCAATAAACAGGGGTTTTTAGGGATGAAATTGGAAACATCAAAGTATAATATCAGTCCATGGGATCTAAAGAGTCTGCAGAGGGACAGGGAAGGCCATAAATATGTGATCAACCATGTGTGGTAAAATCAGCTATAACAATCTTGCATAAATCGACAAATAGAAAAATATGATGATGCTACTATTTACCTAAGGTATTCAATCTAAACCACCCAAAAGGTACGAATCCTAACCATGTGAATAGAGGAATTGAATTCAAACATGGAGTAAACCGTTTGATTACAGGTCATTGATGAAAACTGTTAAAAATGCGAGGGTAACCACCACTAATTAAAATGGTCCCCAAGTTGCCTAGTACATTCTAACATGTGTGAATAAGTGGTTTGGAAGTCAAATAATGAAAGAATCCATTGAGCATGAGACATTAAGGTAATCCCGCTACCCAATAGCGAGGGAAACTGCCACTAATCACTGTAATCCCCAAGGTACTGTCATAAAATCTAAATATCATTCCCAGATAAAGATGTGTTGAAGTTGATAGTAAGAGATCCATTGGAAGGAAATCATTAAGGCATCCTCCATCATCCAACATGAGGAAAACAAAAGGCTGATTGGATCTATAAATAGGTACAAGATTTTGCAACAAGGACTATAAAAGACATGATGTAATGAACTGATACTAGGGAGTGGCAGACACAGAAGGTCAAGGAAACTACATAATGGATTATATAGGTTTTATCCTTGAACATTGAGCATGACACAAATGTGACTCATGCAGATTTAGATGCAAAGGGACCAACGATACAAGTCTGCAATGTAGGAGACATTGACAGATTCTCCATATGATTGGAAAAGTAACCAAGCGAAGGAGTAATAACTCTGAGACCAGGCTTAATCACAAGGTAATAAACCAGAACCCAACTGCTAATAAACTCAAGCTGGTGTTTTATTTAAGGATGAAAAAACTTGCTACCATGATATAAAATACATTTCAACGGACTTCCCTTCCCTTGTTTATTATAAATATTTAATGAATCCAAGAAATAAAACTCTATACCTTCTTCATTTTTAAGAAATATTGAATAAGAGATAGAATAATTCTTGATAAAGCACCGATCCATGGATTTTACGAGCTCGAATTAGTGGAGGCTTGAAAAAGTTTTCACAATTTGAGAGTTTGAAAATGCCAAAGAAGACTCTAGGGGGTCTTTTTCCTAAAGTTAGTCTCCAAAGTACGAAAAAGTATAAAACTGTCCAAAAGAAAACTTTCTTAGCTCTAGAGTATTTTTTTTTGTAGTTAGTCAATGAGGTCCGAAAAAAAGGAAAACTATCACCATACCGACACTCCAAAAACAATCATAAAACGTTAGTTTAACGAGCGTGAATGAAAGCAAGATCACTCGATGCTTTTGTCCTAAAGTTTAAGCAAGCATGACAATGGCATAGCAAATGCTCATAATATTTGTCATGGTTTAAACCATAGCACGAAAAATAGAAATTAAGCTCAAATAAATTCCTTTTCATAAATTTAGTCTTGCACGCCCGAAAAAGAGATAAACCTATACCTGGGAATAATATTCTAGCCATAGTGAACTAGAGTATTCCTTTTTCATAAGTAATCCACATGGTCTGAAAAATGGTTAAACTTATACCAATGTGGATGATCTTTCAATTCCTTTAATGATTTTTAAAGAACAAGCAAACTCGGTGATCTATTCATGGTTAGGGTTTCATACTAGAACTTAAAGGTAACTCCATATACCTTTCTTGTAAAGTTTTAACAAGCCCAGAAAAGTCAACTCATGGCCTCCTTACTGTTTTTAACGTGCTTGAAGAAAATTCTGAAGAATGATCTAAATATAAAAAGACGAGTGTCAGAGGAATGCAAAACTAGTTCCAAGTACAAGAAACATACCTGAGCATAGTGCAAGGAACATGTACAATATAAGAACACTCGGGTAACATATCCTCCAGGTAAAGAGTATCAAGCTACGACAGTAGAATGATACAAGGATGAGCAATGATGAGAGTGGATATGAGAGATTATATAACGATTTGAAAGCATGGACACCGACATTAGGCATATAAACACAAGCAGGATATAGGAAAATGTGATTACAACTTGAACAAAAAGGAGAGGTTAGTAAGAAATTGTGAATCCAACTAAGAATCATGTCTCCAAGAAACAATAGTATCAAGATCATATTCATAAGAATATATCCATATAGGTCACTTTGGTAGAAACATTTGCAACTTCCCTATCTTCTACAAGAGGAATAATCAAGGAATAACTAATAGAGGAATGTCCTATAGTGCCAAGGCTCGAGGATTTATAATCAATAATATCAACCTTAAGAGGAAATCTAAATTCAACATAGATGATTGGGTCTATAGGAATAGATTCTACATTATGGGAGTAAGATTTTTTTCAAGAAGAGTCAAGGTCATCAGTATCACCAACTTGTTGCTCAATGGGAGAGTCCAAAGACTCAACAATGCCAACATTAGAGGATCAATCATCAGAAATATTAGACCAAAAAAGAAAGGCAGGGTTGGATCTAACTACAACTTAGTCAACATCTATAAGAAGGTTTTACTGTATCATAGACTCTAGGAAGACTTCATCGGAAGGAATTAAACCATCCCAGATGGAATACATATCTGAACATTTAGTTTGATCAATAAGGTGGAGAGCGGGATCCAAAGTCCCCATTGGATAGATCACTTGGTCAACTGTTGGGACCGAGTCCCATGAATGTAAGCATGAATAGAGAGGCTTCTTCTCAGTAGAAATTGGACATGAGGTATATGAGGCCACATAATTTACCCATGGTGAGGTAGTGTCTATTGAAACATTGGGAATTGATCAAGGATAGAATTGGTCTACAGTTGGGTAAGGAGAGGGACCAACAAATTCCAACTGATCGACAAGTAAAATTCTTTTGTTGTGATGAAAATAAATCACACGAAAGAGGGTAGACACTACAACCTTCATAGCATACACATAATCATGCCTAAGGAGCATACTAAAGTCCAAGGGATCCTCAATGACCATGAAATTAACTAAAGTAGTCTTCCCATCCAAATTAAAAGGTGTTTTAGTAAGAAATCTCGAAGTTTGACTAGGTCTTCTATCAAAGGCAAGTGGTTGATTAACAATCAACATGAGGCTGGGAAATCCCATACCTCTCCAAGCACGTGTGGATAAAATAATAATAGAGGCTCCTTCATCCACAATACAATGAGCATTTGTGTAGTGTTCAAATTGGACCTTTATTTGAAAATGTGCAGCCGAAGGATGGCGTGCATCAACTAGACTATCGCAATCAAAGGAAGTAATCCAAGGGATTGACAGGGTTTTACTCAAAATGAAGTTAGTGACCCCTTGTCCAGAAATTTCTGAAATGACAGGGAAGAAAATATGACTATAAAACAACTCACTCTCCAAAGGAAGAGTGGGATTGATCGAAGATTGCATCGATTCAACCACTTGACGAATATCACTCTCTAAAGGAAGAGTGGGGTTGACCAAATATTGCATTAGTTCAACCGCTTGATGAAAATTACTCTCTAAAGGAAGAGTGAGATGGACCAAATATGACATTGGTTCAATCACTTGATCAATGGAAGGTTGAATAGGTTGTTGGGAAATCACAGGTTGTTCAGGAGTAGCATATCCTCAAGACTCGTACCACACTATCCATACCTCTGCAATAGTAGGGAATTGATGGGTAAGGTGATATCCCTCACAAACATTACAAGGGGACTTATCTTTGCATCCTACATGATTGGTTTTCTCAAATGTGTCAACATGAATTGCATTAGTTGACTGCATGCCCTCAGGATGACCTTAAGAGGTTGGGTGGTTAGGTCCAACATGAATTACAGAGGTTGGTTGTTTTCCCCTAGCATGACCTCTAGATGCTGGGTGAATTCCCCCAACATGACCTACATAGGATGGGTGGATACGTCCAACATAACTTGCATAGGTTGGGTGAATTCCAACAGCATGACCTGTAAAGGTTGGGTGAATGTCCCCAGCATGACCTGCAGAGGTTGGATGGATAGGTCCAACATGACTTACAGAGGATGGGTGAATTCCCCCATCATGAATTGCAAAGGATGAGTTGATAGGTCCAACATTATTTGCAGAGGTTGGGTGAATTCCCTAGCATGACTTGCAGAGGCTGGGTGGATTCCCCCCTACTTTTGTGTCTTCTTCCTATTCTTCCTCCGTTTATTCCTTTTAGAATACAGATTAATAATATCAGAACTTTTACCACATGAGGTAGAAGGAGGAGGAGATGATACTATTGGTGAAGGGGAGACAATTTTTTTATTCCGTTGATATAAAGTGATTTCTTAAGAAGAATCAGGAGCACTCAGGATAGTCAGAGTGGAAAAAATACAAACTAGTATCCCAATGGTGAATCCAGGAAGATTCAAAGTGGCCATTATGGGAACAACAACATTCCTACTAAAAAGGAAAAGCACAAGAAGTCCTTGGCATTAGGTCTCTTGGTTGGTGTCCATAGCGGTACTAGCCATAGTTTCAGACTCAACAAGAAACAAAAGCAGGAGGTTGATTGGCAACCAAAAACACAGAGAGTACACCACCAAAAGAAAATCCTAAGTATCCAAAATAGGAATAGAAAGATACCTTAAAAAGGAGAGTCTGGGATGATGAGGGCCTAGAACTGACCAATGAAGGGAGAACGATCGTTACACTGGGTCTTGATACAATTTCTCTAGGGAAAGCATTTGAATCACCAACCGCTTTCCCAAATAGTTGCACGAGGTTTCCTCCTAGGTCTATCCTAGGTATAATGGAGATGGCATTCCACCATCACCCGTCTAGATTACTAAAAGTAAATATGCTAAGGCTACCAAAATAAAAAAGAAGTTCTAGTAGAACAGTCATTAGTCCAGCTGATGCGCATGGGTAGGGTAGCTAGTTCCAAAACTCAAATAGTACCAGGAACCAAACAGGCCAAAAAGGAGGTACTGATTGAATCCCAACCGTACAACATCTCTAGTGTATGCTCAAGTGAGTATTGGAGGGGTATCTCCACAACTCAATATCACACTACCTCATGCTTGAATCCTGTGTGAGAGGAGATTTCGATTCACTTCGTTGTGAGATTGGGTTTCCTAAATGAAAGGCCACTATGTTTAGGTTTAAATTTTTGGGTAGTTTAAGGATAACCCTAACCCAAAACACTATCCTAGACTAGTGTGTGTTGTCCCTAGAAAGAAAATATGATTATTATGTTTTAAATATTAAATTTCTTTTTAGGGGTTATTGATTACTCAAAGGTAGCAGTAATGAAACTAATCATGTTTTGACTTGAAAGGATAAACAACATGACTAAATGTTCAAATAGGTTTAAAATGCAAGAAATTTTACTTCTCTTTTATTTTCAAAACTGAAAATGGAGGCCACAAAATAAAGATCTCTTTTTGCATTTTAAAAAATGGAGATATGCAATGCACTTAGTCCTAAACCCTAGCTTAAATGCATGTATAGATAAGACTTGTTCCTTTTTACTTTTTGTTTTTGAATGACAAATAAAAACAACCTACAAAAAAGTGCATATATGATGTAAAACAAAGAAGGATGACTTTTCTATGTCCACAAAAAAGACCCTAAGCTTCCCTAAACTATGACTAGACCTCTCTTGGGAGAGAGACATGCATAAGAAAGTAATCCAACTACCTTGGAATTAGGTACTTGACCAACAATACTGAAGGAGACAGGGATCCGATGGCTCCTAAGTTTAGGTTTTACCTACTAACAGAGGTTGATCATAATAATACACAACAAGATCATGTCAAGTAAGGAGGTGAGGCACATAGCAAGGGATAAGCTCAAATGCTTCAAAATGAGGTTACAAATCACTTTAATATCACTTTCAAGGGAAGACACTAATTGCAAGTGGTCTTACATAGACAAGGGTGTTTGAAAAAAGGACCGCAGAGCAATAACAAATATATAGTTAAATCATTAAACAAGATGAAAAACACATTAAACACATTACAGAGATACACAGATATAACATGGTTCACTCAAACGATGGGCTACGTCCACAAAGAAATTTCCATTCCTTTTATTATAGTCCAAAAATATGAAGGGATACAACCTACAACAAAACTACTACACTTCCTCTTCATGCTCTCACATTCTCTGTCACACAATCACAGAGATTGTTTTCAATACAATGCAATACCATACACAGTCGTGTTACAATGCTTTCTTTTATAGGGGAAAAATACCATGGGAAAATACTACAGTTAACCCAATACCATGGGTCCACGTAACTGTTGGCCAACACACATCCCAAAAAAATTTCTTGGTGGCTCCGCCCCCAAACCCCCATTTTTCAGGGGCGCTGCCCCTGAACTCCCGTGTCTCGGGGGAGTTTCCCCTTAACCCCATTTTTCGAGGCACTTCTCCGAACCCAAAGGTAAGGGGAATCACTATATAGTACACCTAGGGTACAAACACAGCTGAATAATATCTCTATATTTGGAAGATCAAGCTCCACAACCAACAATCTCCCACTTGGAGATTGATCACAACAACTCCACCATTGCTACACTTGTTCGACTATGCTCTGGACCTTGGACTTGGAAAATTTATTATTTTCATCTTCATGCTTGAAGGACAACAAAAATCGAGTAGGAACTCAGTTTCTCTTTGGTTACTCCCTTTGTCAACATGTTTGCAGGATTCTAGCTAGTATGTATCTTTTCCAATTTTAACACTTCTTCATCTAGAATAGATCTTATGAAGTGGTACTTGAGTTGTATATGTTTAGTCTTCAAATTAAATGCTGATATCTTTGCAAGATGAAGGGCACTATGGATGTCACTATAAAACTTGTTATTCTCCTGATTCTTACCCAACTCCTCCTTGAACCTCTGCAACCAAATCATCTCCTTACTAGCCTCTATAGCAACAACATACTCTGCTTCTGTTGTTGAAAGTTCAACAACCTATTGCAGTTTTGAAATCCAACTAACTGTTGTTCCACCCATAGTAAACACATACCCTGTGGTGCTCCTCCTTCTATCTTTATCACCAGCCATATTTGCATCAACATATCCTTGTAGAATAGTGTCTAAACCTCCAAAACATAATGCATGTGAAGTGGTACCTCTCAAATACCTGAGAATCCACTATACTACTTTCCAATGCTCTTTATTGGGATTATTCATATACCTGCTCACAACTCCCATTGCATGTGCAATATTTGGTCTTGTTCACACCATTGCATGCATTAAGCTTCCAACCACTGAGGAATAGGGAGCCCTGGACATGTAATATATTTCTTCATATGCCTCTGGACACATCTCCTTACTTAGTTTGAAATGGATGGCTAAAGGTGTACTAACTGGTTTTTCATTCTACATTCTAAACCTCTACAACACCTTTTCTATGTACTCACCTTGAGACAACATCAATTTTTTATTTTTCCTGTCTCTTCTTATTCTCATACCAAGGATTTGCTTTGCAGCACCCAAATCCTTCATCACAAATAAATTAGCTAGTTTTCTTTTGAGGACATTTAAATCCTACATGTTAGACCCTCCAACAAGCATCTCATCCACATACAATAACAATATAATATATCTTCTGTTATCCAGCCACTTGAAATAAAAATAGTGGTTAGAATGACATCTATTTTAAATACCACTACCTTGGAGCTTGCTCCAGGCCATACAAGCTCTTCTTAAACATGCAAACCAAATTATCATTACCTTTGACCTCATACCCCTATGGCTACTGCATATAAATCTCTTCCTCCAAATTCCCATGGAGAAAAGTTGTTTTTACATCTAACTGTTCAAGATGCAAATCTTCTACCACCACTAGACTTAAAATAGTTCTAATTTAAGTCATTTAAACAACAGGAGCAAATATTTCATCAAAGTATATACCTTTCTTTTGTGCAAACCCCTTTACAACAAGTATAGCCTTGTACTGCTTCTTGCCTCCATCTTCTTCCTTCAACCTGTAAACCCATTTATTCTGCAATACCCTTTTTCCTGCAGGAAATTGAACCAAATCCCAAGTCTGGTTTCTTACCAATGATTCCATCTCCTCATTCATTCCTTGCTCCCACTTATTTATAGTCTATACATGCATTGCTTCTTCATAACATTCTAGTTCACCAGAATCAATCATCAATAAATAATACAATGAAGGAGAGAATCGTTCAGGGGGTCTACTTAACTTGGTAGACTTTCTTATAGTTGCAGGAGTTTCAAGTACGTACCACTGCTCTTGATTTTTTGGTGCCTTTGGAAATTCATTTTCTTTAATTTCATCAAGCACTGTGTACTCTCTGTTTTCCTTTTCCACTTTCTTTCCCTACAAATGATCTTTGTACATGACCTTTTCATTGAATACTACATCTCTACTCCTAATGATTTTTCATTTTTCATAATCCCACAAACAATAACCAAAATCATCAACCCCGTATCCAATAAAGGTACATTTCTTGGATTTATCCTCAAGCTTTGTTCTATCATCTTTATCAATATGGACAAATGCTTAACAACCAAAAGTTATCAAAAATGAATATGTTACTTGTTTACCTATCCATGCCTCCTCTATAATGCCACCATCCAAAGTGCTTGAAGGCCCTCTCTTTATTAAATAAACAATAATGTTTACAGCATCAACCCAAAACTGTAAGGGTAACCCTGCATGCAATCTCATACACCTTGCATGCTCCATGATCGTTCTGTTCATCATTTCTAACAAACCAATTTCTTGTGGTGTTCCAGGGACTGTCTTCTCTTTGTGAATCCCATTATGTGAACAGTGACTGTCAAACTCCTTGCTGCAGTACTCACCTCCATTATCAGATCTAAGACATTTCAACCTTTTTCCCGTCTCATTCTCAGCCAAATATTTCCACTTCTTAAAAGTATCAAACACATCATATTTCTGTCTAATGCAATAAACCCAAATTTTTCTTGTTGCATCATCAATAAAAGTAACATAATAATGAGAGCCACCAAGAGATTGTACCTAAGCTAGTCCCCATACAGCTCTATGGACAAGCTCTAACTTTTCACTCTTCTTTTGTTTCCCAACCCTGAGAAATCTAACTCTCTTCTGTTTTCCATAAACACAATTCTCACAGGATTTCGAACTTACTTGCTTCATATATGGAAGTAGTTTCCTTGAGTGGAGAATCTGCATCCCCTTCTCACTCATGTGGCCAAGCCTATGATGCCACAACACCGTACCTGTTTCTTTGGAAGCTACATAGATAGAATAATAAGAATTATGAGGACATAAATATAACGTACCTATCCTATCTCCTTTGCTATTACCATTGATCCTTTAGTGACCTTCCACCACGTTTCTCCAAGTGTAGAAAAATAGCCACCATCTCCAAATTTCCCTGTTGAGATCAGATCGTTAGAATAATCAACCCATAGTTAGCTACCC
>LPNX010356793.1:567382-582293 GCA_001517045.1 Pseudotsuga menziesii | reverse complement strand
GCTTTTTCTGCTTTATTGCCTGCTTTTTCTGAGTTTTAAGGCAATTGGGAAAGTTTGACTAGGTGAAGTTAACTTGTTTTTTGTCCTCATCATCCTCCAATATTTTCTCCTAAGAAAATCATGTATGAGTTGTCCTTCCATCATCTATTAGCTTTCCTAATTTATTTTTCCAATTTGTGAGCTCCTAGACAGATTTAGAAACTGCTTTATGCACCTATGGAGGATTTGGTTAGATTTAGTAAGCCTACTTTTGACCAAATTTGAATGGAATCTTCATGCATTTGAATCTCTCATGTAATTATTTATTGTGGCAGCCTATGACTTCACAGGGTTGGCTATTGTACACTTATTCAATACAGATTAGTGTTCTGCTCCATATTCAGTCTCCTTTGTGTGTAATTTGCATGTGTAATTGGCAATTTTTGTGAGTGTAATTGTTCTAACACCTGGGTTCAATTTCCACACAGATTTCTTTTCATAGCAGGAATGTGTCTTACATATTTTAGCAGCTAGTCATTCCCATTATTTAACTTAATTTATGCCTTACCCTTTCCAACAATTTTACATTATTCATCATCCCCCAATAACACGTGCCCAAAATCACCTTCAACATAATCATGAAATAATTTCCTATGGGGTGTAGCATGAAATGAAGCCCCTGAATCTACTACCCAGCAATCACTAGTATTATCTAATGCAATAATCAAAGCATATTGTAACACATCACCTGCTACATTTGCTTCCTGAGTAGTCTCTTGCTGACTGTCTCCTTTCTTCTTTGGAACTTTGCAGTCTTTCTTCAGACATCCTTTCTTACCACAGTTCTAGCACTCTATTTTTCTGAATCTTGACTTGGATCTTCCCTTTCCAGACTTTCCACAATTACTTGGGCTCTTTCCTCTCTCCTTTTGTATCCCTCTGCTCTCCATTGTCAACTCATTACCTGATGTCTCACCTGTGCTTTTTCTTCGCATCTCCTCGCTAATAATAACACCAACAATACCATCAAACTTAAGAGTGTTTGAACTAGGGACATAGTTAATTACAGCAATGACCAAGCTATTCCCACTTTCTGGAAATGAACACAAGATTAGAAGAGCCCTAACCTCATGATCAAAGTTCAATTTTATAGAAATTAACTAACCAGTAAGTGTATTAAACTCATTTAAATGATCGGCAACAGATACACCTTCCAACATCTTCATATTAAATAAACGCTTCATTAAAAATTACCTTGTTGGAAGCCAATGATTTTTCGTAGAGCTTACCTAATGCGCTCATCATGCCCTCTGTTCTTTTTTCTTTTGAAATATTGAAAGCCACCGACGAAGCCAGGAACAGCCGTATTGTTCCCAGTGCCTTTTTGTCAAGAACCTCCCATTCTTCATCCTTCATAGTCACCGACTGTTTTTCTTTTTCGCCCATTGGTAGGTACAGATCCTTCTGGTACATATAGTCCTCCATTTGCATATTCCATAACTGATAGTTTTGGCCATTAAATTTATTGACCTTAAACTTTCCCTCTTTCGCCATTGCTCCCACTCGAACCAGGCACCCTTCTTTCATGCGAGTTTACCAGCCAAATAGACCTATTGACTCTGATACCAATTGTTATAAAACAGGACCGCATAGCAATAAAAAATATACAATTAAATCATTAAACAAGATGCAAAACACATTAAACACATTACAGAGAGATACAAATATAATGTGGTTCACCCAAACGATGGGTTGCACCCACAAAGAAGTTGCGAGTCCTTTTATTACATTCAAGAAAGATGAAGGGATACAACGTGCAGCAAAACCGTTGCACTTCCTCTTCACGCTCTCACATTCTCTCTCACACAATCACAAAGATTGTTTTAAATACAATACAATACCATACACATTCGTGTTACAATGCTTTCTTTTATAGGGGAAAAATACCATGGGAAAATACTACGATTAACCCAATACCATGGGCCCGTGTAACTGTTGGCCAGTATAGCTGCGGTACAAACACAACTGAATAATATATCTAGATTTGGAAGATCAGGCTCCACAACCAACAAAGGGAACCAAAAGGACCCCTCTAACTATAGACAAACCTCCCCCAAACATGCCAAAAGAGTGAAAAATCACTAAAAAAGGAATACATAGGTGCAATATAGGGAAAGTAGCATATGGTATGTAGGTAGGACTACTTTTCACTTGTGTATACCTCATAAATACGCTATTGTGTAGTGTAAAACTCATGTATGGGTGGTGGAAATCCCCAAAAAGGTCAAAACACCCCCAAAACATCAAGGAAGATGTATAGAACGGTTTAAGGATGATTCTTAACATGGAGGAAGGACTGAGACCTTCAGTTACATTAGAAAAAAACTAGACAAGGAGACCCGAAAGCAGACAAGGCATCCCTCACGGAGTTGCCATTTCTGGCGACCATACTGGGAAATCTATCCTATGGCTAGAGTTGATGCCACCAACATACTAGGGGTTCTACATACTGATATACTAGCATAGATACATTTTTAAATCCGGATCTATCAAGCACCAAGAGGGATCCAATTTCTTGAGGTGTACATTTTTCTCCCATTTGGATCCCTCTCAATACTTGATAGATCTAGGTTTAAAATGGATCTATGCTAGTTTGATTTTTGTTTTATTTTATTTAAGGAAATATGTAATTTATATTTTTTATTTATGTCGGCTAGCATAACGTGACTAATGTTACAGGATCTCCCCCATACTGGGTTCAAGAGCACCTTGATTCTCTCGATGCAATAAAGTTCTACAAGTATAAATTTAAACAAGATTTCAAGAGTTAGGAGGGTTCATACCTTATGCACTTAAGGTTGATCCAAGCTTGCTCCTTAATGGTCTGCTTGCTCTCCAAAGGAAGAACCCGCAAAACAACTTCAAACCTTCCCCAAACCAATTTGATGACATGTAAGATGATTATATTCAATAAAACATGAAACCCTAATGTCATTAACATGAACATATGATCATAAACTGAGATATACACATTGATTTGGGAAGGGAAGAACATCAAATATTTCTTATTCAATTGAATAAGTACAAGATATACCTTCTCCTCATGCAAGGCACCTCATGAAACCTTCGATTTGGATCTCTTGCTTCTCTCCTCCAAGATTCTCAAGCTCCAAGCTCTGCATCAAGGGTAGATGACAACTAGGGCATAGGTGAGGGGGATGGGAGTCCAAATTCTGCTAGCATAACAATACCAAAGACTAAGTCCCATTCACAGTCCCTTCTCCCTCTCTTATATAGAAATTGAAGAGCTAGGGCCGAGGATAGGGCAATTACAACAGAGGAGGCAGTCCCAAAACCACCCAAAATTCGATTTTGTATATTTTTTTATGAATTTTGAGGGTATACGCAGGTGCAATAGTGACAACCCGTGTATGAAAAGTGAAAAACGTAGGTACAACATTGACAACCTACGTATTTGTCAAACAATGCATTTTTTAGGGTGTTTCCAAGGGTTTCGAGTAATTGGTCTAGTTTGGAAAGTTGTTCCTTAGCCTCCTACCTATCCAATGATCTAGAAAAAGAGGTAAAGCGAAGCTACGTAAGTCCCAATATTTCACTTCCATCCACAAGTGTCATTTAGGTGATTAACAGTAGCTTTTATGAAGTGTCGTCATGCAACAAAACATGTGAATGTTGTCACAAATAGAGGAGTGCAATTTTTTGCTATAGCAATGACCAAGATTGTAGTATCTTAGATTGCAATGCCACATTGTCAATGCCTCCAAACAAGCCAATAATATGATTTCTATACTTTTGTTTTTAAATTAATTTCTTACTTTAACAAATAGTTAAAAAGATTTCATAGAGTAGGGAAATAATGTCACATCCTAATGTTTTATACCAATGAGAACTCCAATGTACACTATTAAAAAGTTATGAAAATGTATAGTTTTCTCGAAAAGTTTCCATTAATAGATTATTTTTTAAACGTGTACATTATGATATATTTTAGAGGTTAGTGAAGTTTGTAACCTTACAAGTTACTATATATAATCCCTATTTTAGACCACAACAATGTAATGTCACGCTCGTCATTCAATATATTCTGATGAATTTTTTTATGTAAAGAAATAATCCTTTGAGTCGTTTCTTTTTAATTTTAATTGTTGGAAAAATTCGTTAAAACCTCCCTTATCCTTTATGGAATTTCTCCTCATTACTATCCTATAAAATGAGTAAAGTGATCCTTGGGGAGGGAGTTTCTCCTCATTACTATCCTATAAAATGAGTAAAGTGATCCTTGGGAGGGAGTAGACTGGTCGCTGGTCGCACTATAGGTAAGCGATCCTTGGGGAGGGAGTAGAGTGGTCGCACTATAGGTAAGCATTTAAGGTATCCATAGCTAAATTTATGTTCTAGAACGATAGAAGTTAGGCAGAAATAAGAATATTGTATTGGAATTTCATTTTTTATGATTTAATATTTTATTTCTATATGCTTTGCTTAACTATGAAACAATAAACAATATAATAAGAATGGAAGCTCGTTTTTCTTAATGGTTCAGTTTTAAACATAGTATGATAATACTTTAGAGATAGCCTTAGAGTTTTTGGATGCTTCAACCCCCAATTAGTGTTACCGTTTAGAATCCTAAAATTTTCTTGAAAGTCTACATGTGTGAATAGTGGTTAAACAATGGAAGTTGATGTGGCATCCACTCATTTCCATAGATAAATCAACTTGTTCGAGGCATAACTTCTGCATGCACAACAAGAATGGAAGAATAAACAATACAATAAATACGAAACCCCTTTCCTTCATAGTGGCCCAATGTTTAACATAGTGCGATGGTCCTCTAGGGATAGGGTTAGGATTTTTACATGAGTCAACTTATGGCTCTCTCATTTTGACGTATCATGTTGACCACCATTGTTTTTAGTGGATTCTCTACGTGTTTATATTACACACATGTAAAGCTAGCCGCTTGTGAAATTTCAAAAAAAAACTAAAAAGTCTAATGATTAAGGCATGCAAACACCATAAATATGACCCTATATATATATATAAACAATTCTTTAAAACATCTTTACACTTTTACATAAATAAATTTATTTAGTTATTTCAAATAAAATATTATTCAATATAAATGTGATTAACTAATACATATTACTGAATTAAAATTACTTAAAAAAAAAGTTATTTAAAAAAAATTATTTAGAAAAAAAAATATTGAACAAACACATACTTTAACTAGTCAATGGATATGGTCATAACTATTGTATACTTGGTTGATGTGAATCACAAAGTCACTTGGAATTCTCAATACCTTATATTTTTTTTAAAAAAATTGCTCTTTCTTCTTTAGATTATGATTTAAAATGCATAAATAATTATTTTATATGATTGAAGTAAAATATTTAAGTCTTTTATATAAAAATAAACTAAATAAAATTAAGAAAAAAATCAAACAAAATTTAATAACTATATTTTTAATAAAAAATATTAAGTTTATCATATAACTTAAAAAATTAAGAATTAAAATTAAACATAAATTTATTATAAAAATAAAAAACATTTAATATAAAAAAAATGCTTCAAAAGCTTCCATTTTTATTTATTAATCATGTTTTTGATTTAGCCTAAACTATAAAATAAACTTTTATATCTTTGGAACTTTTATTTTTATAATAAAAAAATCCTAAAAAAATTCAAATAATCTCATTTATATTTACTAATATTTTTGAATCTCATTTATATTTACCCATATTATTTTTGATATAATTAAACTTGTATATGTTTAAAATTTCTATTTCTAGTATCCCTTTTAAGGAATATATTTATATTTTGCATTAAAACTTTAAAAAAAAATACCATTTATGTGTAATAATGTTTTTGATATAGTTTAAACTATATTCTAAACTTGTATATATTTGAAATTTCTATTTCTTCTAGCCATATATATATATATTCAAAACAAACAAAATTTTACTTTGATTTACCTCTTACCAACGTAATGATTCAACTTAATTAAATATTTCTAAATATTTTAAGTAATGTTTGTACTTAACTAAATCTTTATACTTGTAAAGTTTACGCTTCAATTTAAATAAACGTTTAGACCTAATTAAATCTTTCTACTTATACAGTTTACGATTCAACTTAATTAAATCTTTCGAAATATTTAAATAATGTTTCAACTTAATTAAAACGTTTACGATTCAGCTTAAATAAATGTTCGTGCTCAAAATTAATAGCATTTTAGTTGTGGGTTAAGATTATGGCGGATCTAATTTGCTTCAAATGTTTATTTCATCCATTGTGCAAACAGATATATTTAATATATAAAAGCCGCTTGTGATGGTGAGGAGGAGGATTACAAGAAATTCAGAGCGGACTTAAGCAATCCTCCGATTATCATTAAACGGATATAGTTGGATCCTTGTGGTTAAGATAATACAAATCTTTTTAAATTTTATATCTATATAGCAAGACCCTTGTCATTAAGATAATGTTTTTTTTAATGCCGCTGGGAAAGTATAATGTGTTTTCAATTAAAAAATGTTATAATTTTCAAAATATAATATTTAAAAAAAAAATAATCATATGTGAAAATGTTCCGTAATTTTATAATTCTTTTTAAAAGACAGATTCCAAAAGCATGATCATTGAATCGTGTGGGCCAACCATGCCATTTCCGTGACCATCACTGAACGGCATGGTTAGCCACATCATACATTTAATTTTAATGTGACTAAGCACACCATTTTCATGACCACCACATAGCTCATTGAGATAAGTCTCTTATTTTTATAAAGCTGGAGTGGTGCTCCAAAGCTCTCTGAAGAATGAGGATATGCTTTGCCTACTCTATTGGATATGCTTTGCCTTACTCTTCCCACCTATCCTTTACTTTAGCTATTTAGAATATTGTAGCTGGCTAAATCGTCTTGATGTTCATCATTTAAGTGATGAATTTGTTATATAATGATATTGAAGAGATAACTCATGAATTTGTTCTCTAATGAGTTTGAGAGGATGTTTTCAGCAAATGTACTGGAAACTTAGTCTTATTGGTTTTTAATTGTTTGTTGTAACTTAGTCGTGGTATGTCATGTTCAAAACCGATCGGAATGGATAGAATTGGAAACACTCGATTCCCCTTAAACGATCCACCCATTGACAATGAGCATTTTCGAGGCTCAAAGATGTAGGTACGTGTAATTTAAGGCATTTTTTTGTTGCAAAGATGTATTTGCACTTTTTGCTTTGCAATGAGAATGTACATGATTACGTTTTCTGCATTTGTGTAAGAACTGTTAATATCTAAGATCGAATTTATTTTTGTTGATAAGAACTGTTAATATCTAAGATCGAATTTATTTTTGTTGATGTTTGATTTTGGGGCCTTTCGAATGAAAAATTTCCTGAAAATATTGATTTTCACCCCATATTTGCTTTGATTCTAGAAATTTAGGGCATTGTCTATTAAAAATTGTTGTAAAATCGCGTGGAAGCTTGTCTTTTAAGATTTGTCACAACTATGTTCTTTTAAATATGTGAAAGATTTGTGCTTTAAGGTTGGCGAAATCAAATCTTTAATTACCAGCCTTGTTAGTACATGGAATTTCCATATAATTGATGCATCAGTTCTTTGTAGATGTTCAGTCACACAACACTTGTGAACTCTCAAGCTACAATAGAATTTCAACTTACATATTAATAATACCATAGTGCACAATATACTCTAATAATAATAACCACATGAACTACAACTACAGTCAAACGTATTGTTTAAACATACATGTACGCTTAACAAGCTATTTGCATACAACAATTTAAACACCGGAATTAAATTTATAATTTACAATTGGCTACTTCATCAGAATGAACTTCAAGCAAGCTAATTTCCATTGTTGCAAATTCTTCGCTCCTTCCTGTGGCTTAAGCTTTTTCTTGTATCCCGTCTTCTATATTCTTCATATCCGTGTTCTTCTCTGTTTGTTACCGAGTTGCTTGATCTTGTCAACTACGTTCTTCTTTCTATTTTCTACCTTGGCCTTATTTGAACTAGCCATCCTTAACTAACATGTACGTTCAAGCCATCCAACAAATCAACAGCGAAATCAATGGCTGACTTCTCTCCTTCTCCCTTATATTCTTCCACGTGACCTTCGCTTCTCATGCACATCCCACTACCTTTTAGTTTCTACCCTCTCCTAAGGTATTTCTTCCTTATATTTTCTACCTTGGCATCATTTGAAATTCTCCTCTCCCTTCTATTCTTCCACATGACCTTCTCTTCTCATGCACATCCCGCTTCCTTTTAGTATATACCCTCTCTAAGGTAGGGACTGCGTAAGGTAGGGCCTACTCTTTTGTTCTTCTTGCCTTCCTATCTTTCTCCACGTCACTTCTTTATGCATGCCCTTCTTGCCTTTTTATTTTTTGGCCTCCTCTTTTAGACCTCTTTTTTCTTAGTGGCTTCCCATTATCACATCACCTTCTTTATGCAAGTCCTTTTTTTTTTCATCCTCCTTCACATCTCTCTTATTCGAGTGGCTGCCCATATTCATGCAGAAACTTCATTTTGTTTTCCAACATGGCCGACATTCACCATTAGGTTGAGCACCTCTCCCTGTGGACTCCTTCCCAACCATCCATAACCATCTCCTTCTTACTTAATGTACAAACTCCTTTCCCTTCATTCCTTAAGTTCTCTCTCAACATTCCCCAAAATACAATCCTTATTAGGTTTAAATGATACTTTAAAAAAAATCACGAGGGTAAGAAACAATGCCCCAATAAATGACGAAACACACCACATTCATTCATACTTCGACTAGAGGGGTCTTAAAAACTTGTACACCCTTCCATAAGTCACATTGATGGAAACAACCTAGGAAATTAAATTGACGTGGACACGATGACTTTTGAACCCCAAAAGAAACATAAGCCTTTTCCACATGGTTGGATTGATCTCATCTATTTGTGTGAGATGTGATCTCATCTTTTGAACCTTTGTTATGGATACAACTAGTTCATCGTCATTCCTCACATCACCTTCATATTCAATCAGCTTATCATCATTTTTTTCCACAATTTCTTCCTCAATTCCTCTTTTTCATACACTACTGTGAAATATATTGACACTTTGGAAAAACACCATTATTATTCATCTTCACCCCTTATAGCTTCACGGCTATCACATTCACCCTAATTATCATATATTTCAATACTAATCTTGATCTCTAAATTTGCATGCTTATTGAAAAATATATTATTAGTTAAACTAGGGACCTCTATAGTATCCTTTTTCATTTCGACTCCAATAACTTTTGTAGCAGCATCTAGGTTTCCCTTCTTGTCATCATCCATGCTTCTTGTTGCAACTATGGTTTATTTCTCATGTTTTCCTTTCATTCTAACTCCCTTCAAAGCTTCTCCATCCGTTTCTCAATTCTTCACAAATATACAATCTATCATAGGTATGGATTCAAATGATTGCATATTAGATGCACGTTTGTTTCCATTCTCTTATAGGATCACTTCTACAATCATCCTCAAATCACTTTTACTTCCACTTTCGTCCTCATGATTATCATCTTCATGTTTCTTCATTAGAATATATCTACCATGTTTAATGTTAATTTACTCATAAAAAAATTCTTTATCTATTTCTCCAAGTCTCATGACTTGCTTCCATTCATCATCTTTGTTCCCTCTTCTCCCTTAGACTCTAAATCTAGAACATGCTCTGTAAAATCTCTTCTATACCCCTTCTTTCTTTAACTTTATGCTCTGCAACTTCTCGCAAATTTCCTTTCATGCTCAAGTACACATGTAATCAAAAAATTCATTGGCTAAATATTTGATCACTACAAGACTCTTAGGCATATCTTCTTCAATTCTTCCCTCTTCATCTTTTCCAACAACATCAATGGATGCCCTTCTTTTCACTAGTCCTACTCTTTCTATGTTGGTAACATTAACTTTGTTTGCTTCAATAGGTGGTTTATCATATCTTCAACTAAAAAATCCAGTACTCATTGGAAAACAAATCGTAATGCCACTCACTCAATCCTTCTTTCCTTTTATGTATTTTCCCACATCTTCCATGTGATTTCTTTTACAACTTCTCTTAAATTGTATTTCTTCTTTTCAAATTATCTTAATATCCACTGCAATCTTCATACAATTTTTTCATTTTCTTTATCATTAACATCATTCCCTATAGTATATTCACCAATTGGACCTTTATTCATCTTATCTACCTTAAACCCGTTTTTTCAATCCTGCCATAGGCATATTGTCCTCTCTTCCTATCTCAAAATAATCAACATAAAAAATCTTGTATTACCCTTTACTCGTCATTTCCAAATATAGCTTTAGATTCCATTTCATCAAATTATTTTCTTTCCTCTATCTTAATAAACTAATTTTGTGCGCCTTCCTCTTCCACCTAACTGTCTACAAAACTTTCTTCATCAATATTTAAAGAATTTCAAGGAATGTTGCTTAGCTTCACTTATTTTCATTAAGTCTACATGGAGATTTATCTCCTCTATATTACGATTGTATTCAACAAAATTTTTAATTTAATTTGCAGTGGCTATACCACTACCTTCTTCTTCACTTGTAGTATTACAAGCACAGATCCATCTTAAACCCTGGATCTATCAAGCATCGATAGGAATTTGATTTCTTAAGATTATATTTTTTTCATCTTAAACTTTTTAAATGTCAAGAAAAAAATTTACAACTCAAAATTTTGTATCCTTCTCATTGCTTGATAGATCTCAGTTTAAGATAGATCTATGTTGGTTGTAATTTTTTAAAATTAAATTTACTTTTTTAATCTAGAATTTAATTTTTCTTATTTATTTTTATTTTTGTGACATAACGTTACATTATGTGAGAACATATCCCTTATACTAGGTTGTAAGCACATCACTACTCTCGTTGCAATCAAAGTTTCTTTCACCATGTTTTGTACCTACACAGTCACCGCTATGGAAAATTTTAATATATTAAATGTCCTCCAAGACATGGTCGCTAATGTATTCCCCTTCTCAGGTCCAAAATTTATACTTTCACTAGTCTCATTCTTATCTTTATTTCCGGAATCCCTTCATAAACTTACTCCCCATTCTTCAATCAACAACATCATCACAATAACACATGGAAACTAATGTTCCAAAATTTGATTCATCATCAGTTATAATCTCCCTTTCTTTGGAATCTTGTTTCACCTCCTTCTCATAGGAAATTTATTTAATTTGTTGCTTGTTAATTTCTGTTGATGAAAATTCAAGAGCCTCCTCTTTGCCCTTGATTAATCTACAGATTCAACTAGTGTCCTCCATGTGAAATCTTCCAACATGTGTCCCTCTTCTAGGTAAAATATCATTATATCATCCTCTTCATAATCATCTCTACCACTATATTCATCATTTGTCTTCACTATATTAATCCTCTTCAAACTCGTTAGATCCTTCATCATATTCCTGATATATTACGAGGTATTTTTCCACCATTTTCTTCTCATCATCATGCACATCACATGCCTTGATATCAAATGAATTATCTACTTTTTCCAAGACTTCCAGTCTTTTCACAATCTAGTCATTGATCATCATGCCTTCATCTTTTGCAAGGGATATTTTTTGTTTTGCCAAAACCTTCATCAACCTCATGGGGTGTTCACTCAATGAACTTGGTACATAGCACGATCATTCGCAGTTAATTAAATAATATCCCTAATTTCACTAAATATTGGAAAATTCCTCCTAAAATCGTATTTTTGAACCCCCCTCGAAATATACCTTTCCAATTAAGAAAATCCCTAGTTTCACCATATATTGTAGGTATCCAATTTTTTCAACCCATTTTTAACACTTCCTTTATATCATATTATCAAGTTTTAATAAACATGATTCAAAAGGATTCAAGCTCAGAGGATTCAAAAGGAGGTTACAAATCATGTTAAGATCACTCTCAAAGGAAGACATTAGTTCATGGGGGTATTACATAGACAAGCGAACCAGAAGGACCCTGCCAACTGCAGACAAGCCCCCTTCCAAACATGCCAAAAAGAGAAAAACCACTGAAAAGGGGAATAGGTAGGTGCAGTATAGGGAAAGTAGTGTATGGTACGTAGGTAGGATTACTCTTCTCTTGTGTATACCTCAGAAATACAGTATTGTACAGTGTAAAACTCGTGTTTGGGTGGTGGAAATCCCCAAAAAGGTGAAAAACACCCCCAAAACAACATGGAAGATGTCTAGAAAGGTTTAAGGATCATTCTTAACTTGGAAGAAGGACTTATACCTTCAATTACACTGGAAAACACTAGACAAGGAGACCCCAAAGCAGACAAGGAATCCCTAGCGAAGTTTCCATTTCTGGTGACCATATCAAGGAATTGATCCTATGGATGGGGTTGAGGCCACCAACATAATAGGGGTTCTAAAAACTAATATATAAATTTCCGCAAGTATAAATTTAAACAAGATTTCAAGGGTTAGGAGAGTTCATACCTTATCCATCGAAGGATGATCCAAGCTTACTCCTTAATCCTCTACTTGATCTCTAAAGGAAGAACTTGCAAAACAATTTCAAACCATCCTCAAACCAATTAGACCACATGTAAGGTGGTGATATTCAATACGGCATGAAACCCTAATCTCACATCAACATATGATCACAAACTGATATATACACTGTGATTTGGAAAGGGAAGAACATTAAATATTTATTAATTAATGGAATAAATACAAGATATACCTTCTCCTCATGCAAGACACCTCATGAAACCTTCGATCTAGATCTCATGCTTCTCTCCTCCAAGATTCTCAACCTTCAAGTTCTGCAATAAGGGTAAATGACAACTAGGACATAGGTGAGGGGGACGAGAGTCTAAATTCTTCTAGCATAACAATACCAAAGGCTAATCCCCCTTCATGGTCCCTTCTCCCTCTCTTATATAGAAAAATGAAATGTCAGGGTCGAGTATAGGGAAGTTACAATAGAGGACGCAGTTCCAAAACCACCCAAAAATATTATTTTTTTATATTTTTTAATCACTTATGAGGGTATACACAGGTGCAACATTCACAACCCGAGTATGCAAAGTGAAAAACGTAGATACAACACTTACAACCTGCATATTTTTGAAGAAAAAAAAAATTTAGCGATTTTCCAAGGGTTTTTTGGAGTTGGTCTGGTTTGGAAAGTTGTTCCTTAGCCTTCTACCTATCCAATGGTTCAAAAAAAGGTAAGACAAAGCTACAAAAAGTCTATTTCTATAATAAGAAAATGCTTAAAAAAAATAAAAAAGATCATTTATATTACTAATATCTTTAAATCTCTTTTATATTTACTAATATCGTTTTTGATATAGTTAAACTTGTATATGCTTAAAATTTCTATTTCTAGTATTGCTATTAAGAAAAATATTTATATTAAAAAAACTTTTTTTTAAAGATACAATTTCTCTTTATTAATAATATTTTTGATTTAGCTTAAACTACAAGATAAACTTGTATATCTTTGAAATTTCTATTTTTTTTTGTAAGAAAACAGATTAAATATAAATATTTTAAAAAAAAAGTTTACTTTGATTCACGTCTTACGAAAGTAATGATTCAATTTAATTAAATATTTCTAAATATTTTACATAATTATTCATATTAACTAAATCTTTCTACTGGTAAAGTTTACGCTTCAACTTAAGTCTTACCAAAGTAATGATTCAATTTAATTAAATATTTTAAATATTTTAACTAATGATTCAATTTAAGTAAATCTTTCTATTGGTAAAGTTTACGCTTCACCTTATTCATGTACAAAATTAATAGCATTAAGTAATGTTTCAACTTAATTATATCTTCCTACTTATAAAGTTTACGATTCAGCTTAAATAAATGTTAGTGCATTCCTTCTAATCCACTTAAAACATTATGGCGGATCGAATTTGATTGAAATGTTTATTTTATTCATTATTCATTGTGCAAACTGATATATTTAATATATCAAAGCTGTTTGTGATAGTGACCAAGAGGATTACAAGAAATTCAGAGCGGACTTAGCATCCTCCTTTTGACATTAAACGGTTATAGTTGGATCCTTGTGGTTGAGATAATAAAAATCTTTTAAAATTTTATATCCATTAAAAAGACGGTTGTGATTAAGATACTAATAATTTTTAAATGCTTTCTGGAAATTATAATGTGTTGCTTGTTTCGTTACTTTCTGGTGGTGCTTGTTTCTGTTCGCAATGAGCATTTTTGTGGCTAAAACATGTAGGTATATGTAATTTAAGCTATTTTTTTTCAAATATCTATTTGCATTTTTTTCTTCGCAATGGGAATGTACATGAGCGTAGATCCAAATCAAGCGTGGAGATGGATCAAATCTCTAACCTCTTCTGGATCAAATCTCTAACCTCTTCTTAGGTATCCATTGATTTGATTCAAACCAAAAGACACATCTTTTTATTTAAGGTCCACATATAATTTTATTATTATTAATATTTAATATTATTTATGGCCGACATATAATATTTTTTTTGATAGGAACAAACATTGCATCATTTCCCCACACATGGTTTTAAAACCATATGCAAGGCCCTCTTACAATCATGGGTTGTTTAGGAGGCCTTGCACATGGTCTTAAAACCATTTGCAAGGCCCTCCTAAACCATGTACAATAAAATCATGGGTTGTTTAGAATGCCTTGCACATGGTTTTAAAACCATATGCAAGGCCCTCTTACAATCATGGGTTGTTTAGGATGCCTTGCACATGGTTTCAAAACCATGTGCAAAGCCTCCTAAACCATGTACAATAAAACCATGGGTTGTTTAGAATGCCTTGCACATGGTTTTAAAACCATGTGCAAGGACAACATTTTTTTTTGCGGATAATTCAATTTT
>LPNX010356793.1:543836-560502 GCA_001517045.1 Pseudotsuga menziesii | reverse complement strand
CCCCCCTCTGACCACTTTACACCATCCATCCAGATTCACCCATCCCTCCACCCCATCCCAAACCTCATCCCCCTCCCCCATATTCCCCCACCACCCTCATTTCCTCTTCCAGGGTGGCCCATTCCATTCTAGGTAAGCATTTAAGGTATTTATAGCTAAATTTATGTTTTAGAACGATAGAAGTTAGGCAGAAATAAGAATATTGCATTGGAACTTCATTTTTTATGATTCAATCTTTTATTTATAGATGCTTTGCTTAACTATGAAACAATAAACAATACAGTAAGAATGGAAGCTCGTTTTTTCTTAACGGTTCAATTTTCAAAATAGTATGATAATACTTTAGAGATAGTCTTAGAGTTTTTGGATGCTTCAACCCCCAATTAGTGTTACCGTTTAGAATCCTAAAATTTTCTTGAAAGTCTACATGTGTGAATAATGGTTAAACAATGGAAGTTGATGTGGCATCCACTTATTATAGATAAATCAACTTGTTCGAGGCATAACTTCTGCATGCACAACAAGAATGGAAGAATAAACAATACAGTAAATACAGAACCCCTTTCCTTCATAGTGGCCCAATGTTTAACATAGTGCGATGGTCCTCTACGGATAGGATTAGGATTTTTACATGAGTCAACTTATGGCTCTCTCATTTTGACATATCATGTTGACCACCATCGCTTTTAGTGGATTCTCTACGTGTTTATATTACACACATGTAAAGCTAGCCGCTTGTGAAATTTCAAAAAAAAATCTAAAAAGTCTAAAGCCTAACATTAATTAATGATTAAGGCATGCAAACACCATAAATTTGACCATATATATATATAAACAATTCTTTAAAACATCATTACACTTTTACATAATACTTAAGGAAATCATGATAAATTTATTTAGTTATTTCAGATAAAATATTATTCAATATGAATGTGATTAACTAATACATATTACTGAATTAAAATTACTTAAAAAAAAGTTATTTTTTTAACTAATACATATTACTGAATTAAAATTACTTAAAAAAAGTTATTTAAAAAAAATTATTTAGGCAGAAAAAAATATTGAACAAACACATACTTTAACTAGTCAATGGATATGGTCATAACTATTGTATACTTGGTTGATGTGAATCACAAAGTCACTTGGAATTCTCAATACTCTATATTTAAAATAAAAAAAATTTGCTCTTTCTTCTTTAGATTATGATTGAAAATGCATAAATAATTATATTATATGATTGAAGTAAAATATTTAAGTCTTTTATATAAAAAGAAACTAAATAAAATTAAGAAAAAAATCAGAGCGGACTTAAGCAATCCTGCGATTAACATTAAACGGATATAGTTGGATCCTCGTGGTTAAGATAATAAAAATCTTTTTAAATTTTATATCTATATAGCAAGACCCCTGTCATTAAAATAATTTTTTTTTAAATGCTGCGTGGAAAGTATAATGTGTTTTCAATTAAAAAAGGTTATAATTTTCAAAATATAATATTTCTTTCAAAAATAATCATATGTGAAAATGTTCCTGTAATTTTATAATAATTTTTAAAAGACAGATTCCAAAAGCATGATCGTTGAATCGTGTGGGCCGACCATGCCATTTCCGTGACCATCACTGAACCGGCATGGTTAGCCACATCATACATTTAATTTTAATGTGACTAAGCACACCATTTTCATGACCACCACATAGCCCATTGAGATTAGTCTCTTGTTTTTATAAAGCTGGAATGGTGCTCCAAAGCTCTCTGAAGAATGAGGATATGCTTTGCCTTACTCTTCCCACATATCCTTTAATTTAGCTATCTAGAATATTGTGGCTGGCTAAATCGTGTTGATGTTCATCATCTAAGTGATGAATTTGTTATATAATGGTATTGAAGAGATAACTGATGAATTTGTTCTCTAATGAGTTTGAGAGGATGTTTTCAGCAAATGTACTGGAAACTTGGCCTTATTAGTTTTTAACTTGGAGACTTGGCCTTATTAGTTTTTAATTGTTTGTTGTAACTTAGTCGGTATGTCATGTTCAAAACCGATCGGAATGGATAGAATTGGAAAGACTGGATTCCCCTTAAACGATCCACCCATTGACGTCGTTATAAAAAATGGAGTTAATTTTGTTGTTGGTTGTGCCACTGTATATACTTAGTTTTTACTTCCTTCGGCTCAGCTGCAATCAATGCAAATAAGTCCAGTTCACATGCTACCAGCAGAATTCAGGGATTTAAAGGGCTGGGTATCATGGACGAGGCACCCACTTAAATGTCAATCAAGGAAGGAACATATTTGGGGTGATGCGATGTCATTCAAATGTTCTCTTATCTTTTCTCATAGATATAAAATAGAAATCAGTAGAGAATAAACAAAAGTCAATATACTAGAGCTTACAAAGTAAGTGAAAAGGCTTATTGAAATGACATCTTTGGAAGCTTCTCTTTCCTCTGGTACTATGCTAGGTTACTATCTGGTGTTGATTGTTTCAGTTGACAATGAGCATTTTCGTGGCTCAAAGATGTAGGTATGTGTAATTTAAGGCATTTTTTTGCAAAGATGTATTTGCACTTTTTGTTTTGCAATGAGAATGTACATGATTATGTTTTCTGCATTTGTGTAAGAACTGTTAATATCTAAGATCCAATTTATTTTTGTTAATGTTTAATTTTGTGGCCTTTCGAATGAAATTTTTTCTGAAAAATATTGATTTTCACCCCATATTTGCTTTGATTCTAGAAATTTGGGCCATTGTCTATTAAAAATTGTTGTTAAATCGCATGGAAGCTTGTGTTTTAAGATTTGTCACAACTATGTTCTTTTAAATATGTGAAAGATTGTCAATGTGCAAGATTTGTGCTTTAAGGTTGGCGAAATCAAATCTTTAATTACCAGCCTTGTTAGTACATGGAATTTCCATATAATTGATGCATCAGTCCTTTCTAGATGTTCAATCACACAACACTCGTGAACTCTCAAGCTACAATAGAATTTCAACTTACATATTAATAATACCATAGTGCACAATATACTCTAATAATAATAACCACATGAACTACAACTACAGTCAAACGTATTATTTGAACATACATGTACGTTTAACAAGCTTTGCATACAACAATTTAAACACCGGAATTAAATTTATAGTTTACAATTGGGTACTTCATCAGAATGAACTTCAAGCAAGCTAATTTCCATTGTTGCAAATTCTTCTCTCCTTCCTCTGGCTTAAGCTTTTTCCTGTATCCCGTCTTCTATATTCTTCATGTCCGTGTTCTTCTCTGTTTGTTACCGAGTTGCTTGATCTTGTAAACTACGTTCTTCTTTCTATTTTCTACCTTGGCCTTATTTGAACTGGCCATCCTTAACTAACATGTACATTCAAGCCATCTAACAAATCAACAGCAAAATCAATGACTAACTTCTCTCCTTCTCCCTTATATTCTTCCACGTGACCTTCGCTTCTATGCACGTCCCGCTACCTTTTAGTTTCTACCCTCTCCCAAGGTATTTCATATTTTCTACCTTGGCATCATTTGAAATTCTCCTTCTCCCTTCTATTCTTCTACTTGACCTTCTCTTCTCATGCACATCCCGCTTCCTTTTAGTTTATACCCTCTCTAAGGTAGGGACTGCGTAAGGTAGGGCCTACTCTTTTGTTCTTCTTGCCTTCCCTATCTTTCTCCACGTCACTTCTTTATGCATGCCCTTCTTGCCCTTTTATTTTTTGGCCTCCTCTTTCAGACCTCTTTTTTCTTAGTGGCCCCTCATTATCACATCACCTTCTTTATGCAAGCCCTTCTTTTTTTTTCATCCTCCTTCACATCTCTCTTATTCGAGTGGCTGCCCATATTCATGCAGAAACTTCATTTTGTTTTCGAACATGGGCGACATTCACCATTAGGTTGAGCACCTCTCCCTATGGACTCCTTCCCAACCATCCATAACCATCCCCTTCTTACTTAATGTACAAACTCCTTTCCCTTCATTCCTTAAGTTCTCTCTCAACGTGCTCTCAACATTCTCCAAAATACAATCCTTATTAGGTTTAAATGATATTTAAAAAAAAAAATCATGAGCGTAAGAAACAATGCCCCAATAAATGACGAAACACACCGCATACATTCATACTTCGACGAGAGGGGTCTTAAAAACTTGTACACCCTTCCATAAGTCACATTGATGGAAACAACCTAGGAAATTAAATTGACGTGGACACGATGACTTTTGAACCCCAAAAGAAACATGAGCCTTTTCCACATGGTTGGATTGATCTCATCTATTTGTGTGAGATGTGATCAATCCCAACTGCACTAAAAATGAAGAAGGAGAATCAATATTCATCATTCGCACATCACTTCCCTCAACGAGAATCTCAATAAACCTTTTCTCATTAATGGTTGTAATTAGGTCTCTCTCTGAGCTTCGACTAAACAATGCACACTATTGATCCTTTCTCGCACATCAATCTGCTCTTGCATGAATATATTTCTGTAAGACGAAAGCATGGCATCATGCTCATACCACTTGTTGCAATAAAAAATCCATGCATACCTTTTCCTCTTCCATCAATGCCACTCTTTATACCAAGTGTATGGTGGATTATACATTTGTACTCCAACACTTTTTCTCTTTTTTATTGTCTTAATTACTATCCTTGTAACACTCATGATGACTGCTTCTTTTGCACCTTTGTTATGGATACAACTAGTTCATCGTCATTCCTCACATCACCTTCATATTCAATCAGCTTATCATCATTTTTTTCCACAATTTCTTCCTCATTTCCTTTTTTTCATACACTACTATGAAATATATTGACACTTTGGCAAAACACCATTATTATTCATCTTCACCCCTTATAGCTTCATGGCTATCAAATTCACCCTAATTATCATATATTTCAATGCTAATCTTGATCTCTAAATTTGCTGCTTATTGAAAAATATATTATTAGTTAAACTAGGGACCTCTACAGTATCATTTTTCATTTCGACTCCAATAACTTTTGTAGCAGCATCTAAGTTTGCCTTCTTGTCATCATCCATGCTTGTTGTTGCAACTATGGTTTATTTCTCATGTTTTCCTTTCATTCTAACTCCCTTCAAAGCTTCTCCATCTGCTTCTCAATTCTTCACAAATATACAATCTATCATAGGTATGGATTCAAATGTTTGCATATTAGATGCACGTTTGTTTCCATTCTCTTGTAGGATCACTTCTACAATCATCCTCAAATCACTTTTACTTCCACTTTCGCCCTCATGATTGTCAACTTCATGTTTCTTCATTAGAATATATCTACCATGTTTAATGTTAATTTACTCATAAAAAAATTCTTTATCTATTTCTCCAAGTCTCATGACCTGCTTCCATTCATCATCTTTGTTCCCTCTTCTCCCTTAGACTCTAAATCTAGAACATGCTCTGTAAAATATCTTCTATACCCCTTCTTTCTTTAACTTTATGCTCTGCAACTTCTCGCAAATTTCCTTTCATACTCAAGTACACATGTAATCAAAAAATTCATTGGCTAAATATTTGATCACTACAAGACTCTTAGGCATATTTTCTTCAATTCTTCCCTCTTCATCTTTTCCAACAACATCAATGGACGCCCTTCTTTTCACTAGTCCTACTCTTTATATGCTGGTAACATTAACTTTGTTTGCTTCAATAGGTGGTTTATCATGTCTTCAACTAAAAAATCCAGTACTCATTGGAAAACAAATCGTAATGCCACTCACTCAATCCTTCTTTCCTTTTATGTATTTTCCCACGTCTTCCATGTGCTTTCTTTTACAACTTTTCTTAAATTGTATTTCTTCTTTTCAAATTCTCTTAATATCCACTGCAATCTTCATACACTTTTTTCATTTTCTTTATCATTAACATCATTCCCTACAGTATATTCACCAATTAGACCTTTATTCATCTTATCTACCTTAAACCTGTTTTTTCAATCTTGCAATAGGCATATTGTCCTCTCTTCCTATCTCAAAATAATCAACATAAAAAATCTTGTTTTATCCTTTACTCCTCATTTCCAAATATAGCTTTAGATTCCATTTCATCAAATTATTTGCTTTCCTCTGTCTTAATAAACTAATTTTGTACGCCTTCCTCTTCCACCTAATTGTTTACAAAACTTTGTTCATCAATATTTAAAGAATTTCAAGGAATGTTGCTCAGCTTCACTTATTTTCATTAAGTCTACATGGATATTTATCTCCTCTATATTATGATTGTATTCAACAACATTTTTAATTTAATTTGCAGTAGCTACACCACTACCTTCTTCTTCACTTGTAGTATTACAAGCACATATCCATCTTAAACCCTGGATCTATCAAGCATCGATAGGGATTTGATTTCTTAAGGTTATACTATTTTCATCTTAAACTTTTTAAATGTCAAGAAAAAAATTTACAACTCAAAATTTTGTATCCCTCTCATTGCTTGATAGATCTCGGTTTAAGATAGATCTATGTTGGTTGTAATTTTTTAAAATTAAATTTACTTTTTTAATCTGGAATTTAATTTTTCGTATTTATTTTTATTTTTGTCACATAACGTTACATTATGTGACAACATCTCCCTTATACTAGGTTGTAAGCACCTCACTACTCTCGTTGCAATCAAAGTTTCTTTCACCATGTTTTGTACCTACATAGTCACAGCTATGGAAATTTTTAATATATTAAATGTCCTCCAAGACATGGTCCCCAATGTATTCCCCTTCTCAGGTCCACAATTTATACTTTCACTACTCTTGTTCTTATCTTTATTTCCGAAATCCCTTCATAAACTTACTCCCCATTCTTCAATCAACAACATCATCACAATAACACATGGAAACTAATGTTCCAAAATTTGATTCATCATCAGTTATAATCTCCCTTTCTTTGGAATCTTGTTTCACCTCATTCTCATAGGAAATTTATTTAATTTGCTGCTTGTTAATTTCTGTTGATGAAGATTCAAGAGCCTCCTCTTCGGCCTTGATTAATCTACAAATTCAACTAGTGTCCTCCAAGTGACATCTTCCAACATTTCTCCCTCTTCTAGGTAAAATATCATTATATCATCCTCTTCATAATCATCTCTACCACTATATTCATCATTTGTCTTCATTATATTAATCCTCTTCAAACTCGTTAGATCCTTCATCATATTCCTCATATATTACGAGTTATTTATCCACCATTTTCTTCTCATCATCATGCACATCACATGCCTTGATATCACATGAATTATCTACTCGTTCCAAGACTTCTAGTCTTTTCACAATCTAGTTATTGATCATCATGCCTTCATCTTTTGCAAGGAATATTTTTTGTTCTGCCAAAACCTTCATCGACCTCATGGGGTGTTCACTCAATGAACTTGGTACATAGCACGATCATTCGCAGTTAATTAAATAATATCCCTAATTTCACTAAATATTGGAAAACTCCTCCTAAAATCGTATATTTGAACCCCCCTCGAAATAAACCTTTCCAATTAAGAAAATCCCTAGTTTCACCATATATTGTAGGTATCCAATTTTTTCAACCCATTTTTAACACTCCCTTTATATCATATTATCAAGTTTTAATAAACATGATTCAAAAGGATTCAAGCTTAGAGGATTCAAAAGGAGGTTACAAATCACGCTAAGATCACTCTCAAGGGAAGACACTAGTTTGCGATGGTATTACACAGACAAGCGAACCAGAAGGACCCCACCAACTGCAGACAGACCCCCCTCCAAACATGCCAAAAAGAGAAAAACCACTGAAAAGGGGAATAGGTAGGTGCAGTATAGGGAAAGTAGTGTATGGTACATAGGTAGGATTACTCTTCTCTTGTGTATACCTTAGAAATACAGTATTGTACAGTGTAAATCTCACATTTGGGTGGTGGAAACTCCCAAAAAGGTGAAAAACATCCCCAAAACAACATGGAAGATGTCTACAAAGGTTTAAGGATCATTCTTAACTTGGAAGAAGGACTTATACCTTCAATTACATTGGAAAAAACTAGACAAGGAGACCCCAAAGCAGATAAGGAATCCCTAGCGGAGTTTCCATTTCTGGTGACCATATCGGGGAATTGATCCTATGGATGGGGTTGAGGCCACCAACATACTAGGGGTTCTATAAACTGATATATAAAGTTTCGCAAGTATAAATTTAAACAAGATTTCAAGGGTCGGGAGGGATCATACCTTATCCACTGAAGGATGATCCAAGCTTACTCCTTAATCCTCTTGTTGATCTCTAAAGGAAGAACTTGCAAAACAATTTCAAACCATCCTCAAACCAATTAGACCACATGTAAGGGGGTGATATTCAATACGACATGAAACCCTAATCTCACATCAACATATGATCACAAACTGATATATACACTATGATTTGGAAAGGGAAGAACATTAAATATTTATTAATTAATGGAAGAAGTACAAGATATACCTTCTCCTCATGAAACCTTCGATCTAGATCTCATGCTTCTCTCCTCCAAGATTCTCAACCTTCAAGCTCTCCAATAAGGGTAAATGACAACTAGGGCATAGGTGAGGGGGATGAGAGTCTAAATTCTTCCATCATAACAATACCAAAGGCTAAGCCCCTTCCATGGTCCCTTCCTCCTCTCTTATATAAAAAAATGAAATGTCAGTGTCGAGGATAGGGAAGTTACAATAGAAGAGGCAGTTCCAAAACCACCCAAAATTATTATTTTTTTATATTTTTTGATCACTTATGAGGGTATAAACGGGTGCAACACTCACAACCCGAGTATGCAAAGTGAAAAATGCAGGTACAACACTTACAACCTGTGTATTTGTGAAAAAAATTAATTTTTAGCATTTTTCCAAGGGTTTTTTAGAGTTGGTCTGGTTTGGAAAGTTGTTCCTTAGCCTTCTACCTATCCAATGGTTTAGAAAAGAGGTAAGACAAAGCTACAAACGTCTATTTCTATAATAAGAAAATTCTTTAAAAAAAAAAGTCATTTATATTACTAATATCTTTAAATCTCATTTATATTTACTAATATCGTTTTTGATATAGTTAAACTTGTATATGCTTAAAATTTCTATTTCTAGTATTGCTATTAAGAAAAATATTAATATTTTATATTAAAAACACTTTTTTTTAAAGATACAATTTCTCTTTATTAATAATGTTTTTGATTTAGCTTAAACTACAAGATAAACTTGTATATCTTTGAAATTTCTATTTCTTTTAGTAAGAAAACAGATTAAATATAAATATAAGTGTATATATTTTAAAAAAAAAACTTTACTTTGATTTACGTCTTACCAAAGTAATGATTCAATTTAATTAAATATTTTAAATATTTTAAATAATTATTCAAATTAATTAAATCTTTCTACTGGTAAAGTTTACGCTTCAACTTAAGTCTTACCAAAGGAATGATTCAATTTAATTAAATATTTCTAAATATTTTAAATAATGATTCAATTTAAGTAAATCTTTCTATTGGTAAAGTTTACGCTTCACCTTATTCATGTACAAAATTAATAGCATTAAGTAATGTTTCAACTTAATTAAATATTTTTAAATTTAAGAAATGTTTCAACTTAATTAAATCTTCCTACTTATAAAGTTTACGATTAAACTTAATTAAATCTCTATAAATATTTAAGTAATGTTTCAACTTATTTAAATCTTTCTACTTATAAAGTTTACGATTCAGCTTAAATAAATGTTAGTGCACAAAATTAATAGCATTTTGGTTTTGGCTTGAGCTTTTTACCATTCCTTCGAATCCACTTAAAACATTATGGCGGATCGAATTTGATTGAAATGTTTATTTTATTCATTATTCATTGTGAAAACTGATATATTTAATATATCAAAGCTGTTTGTGATAGTGACCAAGAGGATTACAAGAAATTCAGAGCGGACCTAGCATCCTCCGATTGACATTAAACGGGTATAGTTGGATCCTTGTGGTTAAGATAATAAAAATCTTTTAAAATTTTATATCCATTAAAAAGACCGTTGTGATTAAGATACTAATAATTTTTAAATGCTTTCTGCAAATTATAATGTGTTTTCAATTAAAAAAGATTGTAATTTTCAAAATATAATATTTCTTTTAAAATAATCATATGTGAAAATGTTCCTTTAATTTTATAATTGTTTTTAAAGCGCGGATGTCATGTTCAAAACCGATCGGAATGGATAGAATTGGAAAGACTGGATTCTCCTTAAACGATCCACCCATTGACATCGTTATAAAAAACGGAGTTAATTTTGTTGTTGTTTGTGCCACTGTATATACTTAGTTTTTACTTTCTTCGGCTCCGCTACAATCAATGCAAATAAGTCCAGTTCACATGCTTCCAGCAGAATTCAGGGATTTAGAGAGTTGGGTATCATGCTTGAGCTTAAAAAACATGTACGAGGTTCGGTCCATCCAACAGACCAACAGCGAAGTCAACTATTGACTGTGCTCTTGGTCCGTTAGATGGACTGAACTTACATATTTGTTAACGATGGCTGGGTATCATAGACGAGCACCCACTTAAAGGTCAATCAAGCAAACATATTTGAGGTGATGCGATGTCATTCAAATGTTCTCTCATCTTTTCTCATATATATAAAATAGAAATCATTAGAGAATAAACAAAGGAAGTGAAAAAACTTATTGAAATGACATCTTTGGAAGCTTCTCTTTCCTCTGGTACTATGCTATCTTTCCTCTGGTACTATGCTAGGTTACTATCTGGTATTGCTTGTTTCCTTACTCTCTGGTGGTGCTTGTTTCTGTTGGCAATGAGCATTTTTGTGGCTCAAACATGTAGGTATATGTAATTTAAGCCATCTTTTTCAAATATCTATTTGCATTTTTTGCTTTGCAATGGGAATGTACATCACTGTGTTTTCTGCATTTGTGTAAAAACAGTTAATATATAAGATGAATTTATTTTCGTTCATGTTTGATTTTTTTGGCCTTTAGAGTGAAAATTTACATGAAAATACTTATGCTCACCTCATATTTGTTGTGATTCTAGAAATTTCCTCTTGTCTATAACGCAACCTAAAAGACTACAATGCATTTCCTTAGCAAATTCTGAAAACTAACCTTTTACTTTAAATTCAACTAATTTCCATGGTTGCAAATTCTTCTCTCCTTCCACTCGCTTAGGCTTCTTCTTGTATCTCGTCTTTTCCATTATTCATATCCTTGTTCTTCTTTGTTACCGAGTTGCTTGACGTTGTCAGCCAGGTTTTTCTTTCAATTTTCTACCTTGGCCTCTTTTGAACTTCTCCTTCTCCCTTCTATTCATCAACGTGACCTTGTCTTCTCATGCACATCCTGCTCCCTTTTAGTTTCTACCCTCTCTTAAGGTAGTTCTTCTATCTATATTCTACCTTGGGCATTATTTGAACTTCTCCTCCTCCCTTCTATTCTTCCACGTGACCTTCTCTTCTCAGGCACATCTTGCTTCCTTTTAGTTTATATCCTCTACAAATGTAGGGCTTGCTCTTTTTTTCTTCCTACTTTCCCTATCTTTCTCCACGTCACCTTCTTTATGCATGCCCTTCTTCTGGGCCTCCTCCTTCACACCTTTTTTTTTCAAGTGGTTCCCCATCTTCCCGTCACCTTCTTTATGCATGCCCTTCTTCCTTTTTATTTTCTTTCCCTCCTCTTACAAACCTCTTTTTTCTTAGTGGCTCCCCATCCTCATGAGGAACTTTCATTTTTTTTCCCAACATGGCCGACATTCACCACTAGGTTGAGCACCTCTCCTTACGGACTCCTTCCCAATCATCCATAACCACCCTCTCCTTAGTTAATGCACAAACTACTTTCCCTTCATTCCTTAAGTTCTCTCTCAACATTCCCCAAAATACAATCCTTATAAGGTTTATGATATTTTTTTAAAATTTTCATGAGGGTAAGAAACTATGTCCCAATAAATGATGAAACATACCTCATTCATTCATGTTTCGATTAGAGGAGTCTTAGAAACTTGCACACCCTTCCATAATTCACATTAATGGAAACAACCTAGGTAATTAAACTGATGTGGACACGATGACTTTTGAACCCCGAAAGAAATATGAGCCTTTTTCACATGGTTGGATTGATTTCAGCCATTTGTGTGAGCTAGGATCAATCCCAGCTACACTAAAAATAAAGGAGGATCAATATCCATTATTCGCAGATCACTTCCCGCAATGAGAATCTCAAGAGACCTCTTCGCATTAATGGTTGCAATTAGGGCTCCCTCTCTTTCTCTGAGCTTCGACTGAACACATGCACACTGTCGATCCTAGCTCGCATATCACTCTTCTCTTGCATCAACATCTTTGTGTAAGATGAAAGCATGACATCATGGTGAGACCACTTGTTGCAGTCAAAACTCCATCCATACCTTTTCCTCTTCCATTAATGCCATGCCTTATACCAGGTGTATGATGGATTTTTCATTTCTACTCCAACCCTTTTTCTCTTTTTTATTGTCTTAATTACTATCCTTGTAAGTCTCGGTGATGATTGCTTCTTTTGCACGTTTGTTATGGCTATAACTAGTTCACCGTTATTCCTCACATCACCTTCACATTCAATTGTCATCATTTTTTTCCACATTTACTTCTTCAATTTCTATTTTTCATACACTACTATGAAATATATTCACACTTTTGAAGAGTGCCATTATTATTCATCTTCGGCCCTTATAGCTTCATAGCTATCGCATTTACCCTAATCATCACATCTTTCAATGCTAATGTTCATCTCTGAATTTGCACGCTTATTGAGAAATATATTATTAGTTAAACTAGGGATCTCTACAGTATCTTTTTTCATTTCGACTCCAATAACTTTTTAGCAACATCTAAGGTTTCCTTCTTGTCATCTTCCATGCTTGTTGTTGCAACTATGGTTTCTTTCTCATGTTTTCCTTTCATTTCATCTCCCTTCAAAGCTTCTCCATTCACTTCTCAATTCCTCACAAATATACAATCACAAATATACAATCTATCATAGGTATGGATTCAACTGTTTGCATATTAGATGCAAGTTTGTTTCCATTCTCTTGTAGGATCACTTCTACAAACATCCTCAAATCTCTTTTACTTCCACTTTCACCCTCACCATTATCAACTTCATGTTTCTTCATTAGAATATATCTACCATGTTTAATGTTAATTTACTCATAAAAAAATATTTATCTATTTCCCTAAGTCCCATGACTTTCTTCCCTTCATGATCTTTATTCCCTCTACTCCTTTAGAGTCTAAATATGGAACCGTCTCTGTAACATCTATTCTATATCCCTTCTTTCTTTAACTTTAGGCTCTACAGAAATTTCCTTTCATAATTGTACACATGTTATCAAAAAACTCATTGGCTAAATATTTGATCCCTACAAGACTCTTAGGCATATTTTTCTATAATGATTCCATCTTCATCTTTTCCAACAACATCAATGGATGCCCTTCTTTTCACTTCTCCTACTCTTTCTATGTTGGTAAAATTACCTTCGTTCCCTTCAATAGGTGGTTTATCATACCTTAGACTAAAAAATCTAGTACTCGTTGGAAAGCAAATCGTAATGCCACTCACTCAATCCTTCTTTCCTTTTATGTATTTTCCCACATCTTCCATGTGCTTTCTTTTACAACTTCTCTTAAAATGTATTTCTTCTTTTCAAATTCATGTAATATCCACTGCAATCTTCATACAAATTTTCCATTTTCTTTATCATTAACATCATTCCCTATAGTTTCATATTCATCAATTAGACCTTTATTCATCTTATCTACCTTGAGATCCTTTTCAATCCTACAATAGGCATATTTTCCTCTCTTCCTATCTGAAAGTAATCAACATAAAAAATCTTGTATTATACTTTACTCCTCATTTCCAAATATAGCTTCAGATTCCATTTCATCAAATTATTTTCTTTCCTTTATCTTAATAAAATAATTTTGTTCGCCTCCCTCTTCCACCTAACTATCTGCAAAAATTTGTTCATCACTTTTTAAAGAATTTCAAGGAATGTGACTCAACTTCACTTATTTTCATTAACCCTACATGGAGATTTATCTCCTGGGTGCCAGCAAGAAACTGCTACCCAAATATAATGCAATGGGAGCATGCGAGCAAACCTAATCGACACGCGCACGCACCTCCTAAAAGTACGCATTTGCTCCTTCTTCAGCAGTGGCGAACCTCCACACCGGATTGCCAGCGTGGGCAATAGGAGCATGCACACGCATGTAGATGCACTCGCATGCCTATGCGCGCACGCGCATGTGGCTGCATGCGCTTGTTGGGTGCGATCGCAAATAAGGACGCGCGCACGCCCTATGTTTAAAAAAAACAAAACAGTGGGCATTGTTTTTTGTTTTATAGCCACTCGTGAGTGCGCAAGGAGGAGACAACAACCCCCAAGGAGACGAAATCGACCCCCAAGGAGCCCAACGGACTTGTGCAAATCGCCTAAAACGACATTGGAGTAAGGTAAATAGAGTAGGAATGCGACTTTTTTGTTTATTTCATTGTTTTTAAAATAAAATCAAAAATTAAAAAAAAATTGAAAATCAATTGAAATGGGCAAAATTTGATACTGTAGGTACAAATTACCTAACCACAATGATAAATACCAATAAACCATCCCAATAAAGGAATGAAACAAACCAAACATAGGACCCTAACCCCAAATTAAACAAAGAAGAAAACCCCGAAGATGAATTACACGGGGATTTCAAAAAATTAAGAATTTTGAGTGATGAATTGAAGAACATGAGGGAACCCTCTTGGGTTTCCCTTGCCACATCAATATAAAACATTATAGAATCTATAAACAATGCCCACGGTGAGATAACCAATTTGAGCGAATATAGGGCTCAAATGAGAGAGCATTATAGAACCGGTACATCCAAAGAGGATATAAAAAACCTGAATATCATAAAAGCCCAACCGTGGAGCAAATTTACAGATCCTAGAACAGGAAAGCCTCCAGATGTGAGGAAGATGCGAGTTTGCATGGACTGCTGTAATTACTAGCCATGGAGAAAAACCTAGAGGAAGAGATGGTTCATGGTTTTCGACAAGCCTCCATGCAACAATGTCGAGGTCCCATAGTATTTTCTCAAGAGATGGTGGGATGATTTTGTGTTAGGGTTCCATGTGAACTACTTTGACATCACCGAGTTCCATGGTGTCGGTTTTGGGTCAGCCGAAGATCGACCTCATGCCTATCGAAACCCACTAAGAGGATCCCCTGCACTTAGGCGAGAGCCAAACCCGCCTCCTCAATCCCATGGGTTAGGTAGTGGGATAGATAAGATCCATGAGTCTTTCAGATGTGCCACGCGACACATTCTCAGCCACATTGCATTTGTGGCTATGTCCTCGCAAAGCGAGCAGGACCCCCCCAAGAGACACACTTATGCACGTTCTACTAGTGGTGGGTGAGGGAGAGCAGATACAGGTGGTAGCTAGATGGGTCCATCCAGCTCGACGAGACTAGTGCCACATCGCTGTTCTCATTGTGGGCATCCATGCTAGATTCCCACGCAGGAGCATGGAATAGAGAGCTACCTACACCAGGTTAGTTATTGTTTTATTTAATGCCATAGTTTCTAATAAAGTTAACTTGGAATAAGATGTTGATGCCTTGATTTTTTTTAATGTACATCTATTAAGTGCCGAGTCTGGTTCCTTCAACCTAAATGGAGCCATGGAAGCTGCAGAGGACATCACGACACCATACACACAGGTAGTTTTCTTTCAGTTTTTTAATTTAATGTTAGTAATTTGTGTCCCAATATGTGTCGTCCAAGATATGTGTCTCTCTTGTAATTTTTTTTAATATTTGCATAGTGTTTATTGTTTATTGTTATTGCTTCGCGATCCCATTTTTCTAACAAGGTCATGGGAGAAAAAAAACATTCTACCACGCTATCTTAAAATTCATTCAATTCCTTCAAAAATGCTTGAAATCTTCTCTTACCTTAATTGGTAACAAGCTAGGAAGTATGTTTGACATCGGTGAAAAAATGAGGGACCTAGAAAAAACTTGTGTGGAAAACATTTACATGGAGATGCACCAAGATGATGGGATAAATAATTAAATTGGTAATTAATTAATTGGGTCTTAGTTGTATTGTCAAGAATTGAATATTGGAAAATAACCATTATCTGCTCAATATGCTACCTATAATAGAAACTTAGAATAAAATTTACTAAGAAGGGTATTCTCAATTAGGATACCTTAAAAAATTAGGTTTGAAATAGGAGGAGAAGAGAACTCATAGCCATGTCAACTCTCTAGACCAGAAATGAAATGAAGAATAAGCAAGGTTTACTAGGGCTAACTACTCAGCTAATTCGTATATAAGGAAACTTTAGCATCAATAATGGATACAATTTCCAAAGATATAGTTAGGGAAAATATGACAAACACTTACCATACAAATCATCCATCCTTTGATATTTCATAAGACAAGCATATGATTTTTGAATATCATTTGAAGGATCGACTAGAAAGTCTAAGGAGTAAACCCATAAACTTTGTGGATATTCTCTAAAATAGAGAAAAATGTAACATCCCTCAAAATCATAAATTAAAAGAAAAATTATTATGCAAGTTTGGGACCATTATTATCACTATCATATCATTGATGTTATGTTGC
>LPNX010356793.1:516019-535794 GCA_001517045.1 Pseudotsuga menziesii | reverse complement strand
GAGAGAGAGAGAGAGAGAGAGAGAGAGAGAGAGAGAGAGAAACCTCAGACCATGAGATGAGTAAAGACTTCATTAATTAAAAGGAAGATCTAGAGAAGAGTTTGCAGGCTATTTGCATAGAACAAAGGAGTTTAAAAATTACTCATGCCAGATGAAGAGAGACTTTGTGTTTTTTTCCATATGAGTTTTCAGGTTAAATATGTGTCCTTGTGTCTTTTATATATGTTTTTTTTATATGAATGAAATATTATGAATTTGTCGAATCTCTAATGGTATAATAACGTGGAATATTGATTAATGTGTGTTAGAATCTATATATATTACATGTTGTATATGTGTGTCGATGAATCAATATGATTTATTCTCTGATGTATGTATGATGATGTGAGTCCATCACTTGGTTTCCATTCAGTGGCATGATGATTCTATGATAAGAAAATTCCCTTCTATAACTTCATAAACCTAGTTCTAGCAGTCTCGATAGATATATTGGGTGAGACCTCACTTGCGTACTAGGACTTTCTGATGGCGTTATACTCCATCGGGGGTGATATCTTGGGCTTTGTTGGTGGACAGGGAAGTCTGAAAGTGGGCCAGTAGAAAAGATGCCAAAAAATGGTTCCATTATCTGGACTTGAACCATTCTAATGGGGATATGTTTTGGCACCCGACGAAACCGAAAATTCAAGGTTGCGTTGATTACAAAGAATACGATTTTGCATAGGAAGAAAGTAAAGGATCACAATTGATCCCGACAAGATGGTTAGAAAAATATATTTACACAGAGATTCATGAGATTTTCTTTAGTGAATTTTCCATTCTATTACATGAGTGGTTGTCGAAGCTAGCAACTCATAAGAAAAAAATTAAAGGAAGAGAACCCATAAAGTGGATTCCTCAGTTGATTCAATGATTGAAAAGAGTTCATAATCCTATATATAGGGTTGTAAAATTCTGGGTTGATAGTATCCTGGAGGGATATATTACTGAGATTGCAGTCGATACTATAAGTTCATACAACAAAACAGAAAGAAATTTCTTCCTAGAACCTCAAGGCCACTATTTGAAATCCTTGAAATTGTAGATAAAGATGTTGGTATGTCAAAAAGAGATTATGAGAATGGATTCTGATGAATAAATTATTGTGGAAAGAGAGCCGGGGTAATGTCACAAGAAATATTTTTAGAATTAAGGACAAGAATGAGCTAATATTTTTCCTATTTTTAGCGAGACTGAGCAAGAAGGTGGACTCCTGAGAAGTGGAAGAATATTTTGAATGGGAAAGAGAAGAAGGTTTGTGATAAGAGGAGGAATTTGTAGCTCAACCAAAAAAAGGGAATACAAATTGGAACCACACCTCGATGGAGAATCCTACGACGAAGAGGAGGAATATCAACTTTAAACTAAAGAAGAATAAGGGGAAGTACCAGATCCAAATCAAGACTACGACATATCTATGACCTTGCGTACATATTTATAACCTGAGAAAAGATCTAAAAACACATAACCCAGTGGTTTTGTTGATCATATTAACTGTAATAGTGGAAATAGTAGTAAAATAATTCCTACTGGTGGAACCTTTAATTCAACAATACCATCAACATATAGAATGAGGAGAAGTGATATAAAGTTACCTATATTCAATGGAAATGGGTTAGAGGACCCTCAGAAACATTGGTTTCTATGTGAAGTTGTATGGACAATGCAACAGGTCCAATATGAGGCTATAAAAAGAGACCAGATAATCACAAAATTTCAAGGTCATGTGCTTATTGGTAAATGAAAGTATTATTGGTTTTATCAGGGATCCCTTAGAATTCATTAGATCAGATATGAAATTGATTGATAGAAAAGTTCAAACATCCTAATATTGAGTCACCATGCATCATAGAATTAAAACAGATGATGCAGTTGTCGACTGAGTCTGTTTGAGACTAAGACTAAAGATTCGAAACTGTAATGGACTAACAAAGTTTTTAGATGATAGATGTTTAACATAAAGAATGGTTTATTGCAGTGATTCTACTACATATCTGTATTCCTTTGATGCAACATAAGATTGTAACCCAAAGTGAAGCTCTGGAGCTTTCCATGAAATTAGAAGCTTGATCGGTTTGAAGAAATTGGTACAGGAATGATGCAGATGCAGTCACATATTTCTAACCTCATGTTGTAGATACAAGAAATCAAGAAATGAAAAGAATTATAGGAGGAAATATGGTGTACAAGATGTAGAAATGAAGGGAATCAGAAAGTCTCATGTCCAACATTCATGAATTATCTCACAAAAGGAGCACCAAATCCTATAAATTCATAAGGAATTCCCTGGTGTAGAATTTTTCAAACCAGAGGAATGCTTGTATTTACATAAAGTAGTAACTGCATCGGCCATCCAATATTGCAAATTTTGTTGATCAGTGGGTCATGATGAGAAATTCTATAGGGCATATCACTTGCTGCAAGAGAAAAAAGTTGACATATATATGACGAAAAATCATGAACATATGCAAGTCGAGCGAGCTGAGGCACAATACCCTCAACCTAGGGGGGGTATTTTTATAGGCCTAGACTGAGGAGGATTATTTTGTCGTTGAAGGGGACAAATCATTTGTTACAATTGTAGAAATATTAGAAATTTTTCTAAAGATTGCACTAATCCTACATTGACGTGTTCATATTGTAAAGCATTGGATCACGTTGTTGAAGAATGTACGCAATTGACTGCTAAGTGGCAGGACAAAAACTTAGGAAACTAGAACCTACCTCAAAAAAACCAATCCAAACATTATGAATATTTTTTGTTGAATCTTGGGATCCTAATATTGTTGTTGTAACAAGAGGAGGTGTTGTGACTAGAGGAGATCAAGAAGCACCATACAGTCAACCAAGAGCTTGATCGAGACAACAAAAGAAAGTGTAATTTGGTATCCAAAAAGAAAAGGAAGTGTTCTTTGATGTGCCTCATGAGTTCATCGACATAAATTAAGCATAAAATTCCACTACTATCCCAATATCGAATATAGGAACAAACTTAGAAATGCCTAAAAAATTTGAACAATTATTTCAAAGAAAAACGATAGAGAAGGTCAGTAAGTTGAAATATTTATTTAAAAGTTATTTAACATTGATAAAATATAAGGATGTTGTGGAGAAAATAGTATCTTTACTCGAATAACTTCAAACAAGTGTTCGGCCAGAAAACAAAGTTAACCACATTGGAAAAATATTGAAAACTGGTCGTGAGCTAAGGATGAATTCCCATATAGGTAACTATGACATTGATTATATTATTGTGGACTTGGGATCAGATGTTAACATTCTCACTAGATAGAAATGGGAAAGTATGGGGAAGCTGAGACTACTATGGTCTCTCATTCAGCTGAGATTGGCCAACCAGTTGAAGGTTCTGCATATTGGTCAATTGACACAACTTATAGGGAGAATTATTAGCTACTGCTCCTCGGACTTAGGAGAATCTATGGAGAACTGGAAGAATAGACTACATGAATTCTCAATGGGGAAATGCGCAATAATCACAAAATATGTGTGTCGGGTAAGTATTGAGGTATGTGATATACCTACCTATGAAGGTTTACCTAACTTGGAATCCTTTCTTATAGAGTTCAAAGAAAGAGTATCTAAACCTTAGCATTTGTTAGACTTGGATGTTGCATTGAAGGATACACTTAAAATATGGTGGGTTGTTCATAAGAAATCTATTTCAGAATGGATTCAATGTCGAAGATTGTTGGAATTCTGATTTTGAGAGAAGGTGCTCTATACTAGTTTGAAATATACAAGACTAAATAATCTTGTCGATCATATTGAGCATTGTTGCACGACATGGGATATATTGGTGTGAAAGGAATGAGTCCATCAGTTAGTACACAGATTGAACATGCTACTGAGAAACTAATATACGTTAATTGAGTTGCAATGAAAAATATTTGACTAGGAAGAAATAGCTTGCAGTTTCACACATCGTTTGAGTTTGTTGATGATAATCTGATAGTTGATGAATATTTGCAAATAATAAAAACTAATATCTTTGAAGACATTCCTGTGTCGATGACAAGTTTCCATTAGAGTAGTGCGACTGTTTTAAATTAGATGGAGTGCTACAATATGACAAGTGAACCTAACGATGATGATCCACATGACATAAATATTCTTGAATTTTCGGATACTCGAGAAGTGGAGGGGTTAGGAGTATCAAGTGACAAGTTTTTGAGTCCTCTTAAAGTAAAGAAAGTAAATATTGGTTCTCCAAGCAAATCAAAATTTTCCAATATGAGAGACTATTGAGATAATGAGGATGGAGGGAAGATTATTGACCTATTACATGAATTCCATGATCTATTCCCCACAAAATTTTTAGAAATGAAAGGAAATGTTGGTGATATGGGAGAAATAAGGATTCCGCTAAAGCGTGATGCCAAACCTATCAAACAATGACCATACAGACTCAATCCAAGATATAAAGAGAAAGTAAAGATAGAGTTAAACAAAATGCTAGATGTAGGCATTACAAAACCTGTCGATGGATCTAAATGGATTATTCTTTTGGTAGTGCAAGATAAGAAAACTGGTGACTTCTGTATTTGTCTCAACGTGATGAAGCTAGATGATTCCTACCTACATGATCCATTTCCAATCCCATTTACAGATGAAGTGTTGGAGAGCGTCAAAGGACAAGAAGTATATTCATTTACTGATGGATTCTCTCGTTACCATCAGATAAGGATTTAAAAGAAAGATCGGTACAAAATGACCTTTGTGATGAAATGAGTATTCTTCCAGTACATGGTAATGGCCTTTTCCCTCAAGAATACTCCTGCTATATTTTGTAGAATAGTCGTAGCTTCTTTTAAATATTTCATCCATAAATTTATTGAAGTATACTTTCATGAATAGACGATATATGTACTCATAGATTATCACATAAAGACTCTCAAAATGATGCTATACATGTGTAAACAACTGCATATTTCTTAACAAAGTGCATTTTCTGTGGCCCTTTTGGCATCTTGTTGGGTCATGTGGTTTGTTGAGATGGAATAATGATGGATCCTTCCAAGATTGCGATTATTGTTGACCTACCACCACCCTTGAGAGTCAAACAGTTGAGAACTACCTTGGGACGTATGGGGTATTATAGAAAAGTCATTAGAGGATATGCATACAGATAGTTACAAATCCTAAGGAAAAATTGTTGAAAAAAGATGTGAATTTTAAATGGAATGATCAATGTCAAGAGAGTTTGGATGTTCTTAAAAATAATATTGTTACAACACCTATACTGGTATTTCTATATTGGAAAAATGAATTTCATGTACATGTTGATGCATCATCTATTACGCTTGGTGTTGTACTTGCAGAACTAGGTGAGGGTTATATTGATCACCTATTGCATTTGCTAGTGTAAAATTGTCGATGACACAAAATAATTATACTACTACTGAGAGAGAAGGACTTGCTATGGTATATTCTCTCAAAATTTTTTGACATTATCTATTGGTAGGATTCTTTAAGATGTATACAGATCATTTATGCATTGAAGTATTTGGTCAATAAGCCAGTGTTGGGTGGGAGGGAGATTTGTCGATGGCTTCTCCTATTCCAAAAATTTGGATTTGAGACTATTGTCAATACGGGTTGACTAAAACTAGGACCAAACCATCTGTTGAGATAAGAAAGTGGAAAATATCATGTAAATCTTGATCACAATTTTCCTCATACACAACTGTTTGCAGTTAAAATGATTGATAATCACTATAATTACTATAGGGTTATAATTATTTGAATTTAAATAATAAACTATTATATGAGATGATGAGTACAAAATAAAAAAATAAAATAAAAAAATTGATGCAATCCATTAATTTTGATATATGCATGCTCACTAACAAAGATTATCTTTGTAAGGTTAAACCCAATGGAAGTCACAAAACATTGACTTAATAGTTCTTCAATATTGGATATTGGATCATATGTTTCTCAACCGTTACCTAAAAAAAATAATAGTCATTATAAAACCCATGTACTTCAAAAATAACCCTTATGGAAGTTTGCATAACTTGCAATGAGATATTAGCTCAATCTATGTGGGATTTTAACAATATATAAAAGTAAAAGCCATGTACTTTAAAAATAACCCTCATGGAGGTTTACATAACTTGCAATGAGATATTAGCTCAATCTATGTCGTATTTTAGCAATGTATAAAAGTAAATTGAATGTAAGTGAAAAAACTATTTTTATAAATTATATTTCAACAATGTATTAAAGTAAATTGGATGTAAGTGAAAAACTATTTTTTATAAATTATAATAGTTGTTATAAATTAGAATATGGAAAAAGTTTAAACAAATTAAATATAAAAAAAAAACATATAAAACCAAAAAAGAATCTGCATATGGAAAATACTAATCTTAACCATTTAAGAGAAAATTTAAAATTATAATTGAACAATGTTCAATAAATTACAAATAACATAGAAGATGATAAAGAATTAAAAAATCCATTCGATCAACCTTAAAACCCCTAGAGAAAGGTCAAGATTGTATTAAGAAAGAAACAAAACAATGACTATTGAAAAACTCGAGAGAAAAGATCTACGATTAGTCAACTAAAGAAAAGAATCAATGATAATGGATAAATTTGTTTCCAACATAACATTTTTATATTTTACTTCATAAGCAAGGTCTAATTTTAAAATGAGTTGTTTAAAATTCGACGCTTTGGATTGTTTTTTCTACCATTCAATATTTTTTTATTTTGAAAAATCAGAATTTAGTTGTGATTTAATTGAGTTTTAATGATAGAAATAGATTCAACAATATCAAAAGCTTTAAGACACCCAAAATTTCAAAAAATTAACAATTATAACCGAGATTTTAGAAAATCTCAACTAATTTTTATTTAAATTATTCCAAAAAAAATTGCTTATTCCAACTCAATTTCTCGAATTTTCAGAGAACTCGAATCCTAAAAACATTTAAGCATTCTAATACATAGATAAGTGTACACTTTCTCTTACTATAATACCTTTCCATATAACAACGATGTAACTTTTGGTTTTTGGTTTTATGACTCATATGTGTCATGTCCACCTATTCGTGAAGAATAATAATCAAAGGTTGAAACATCAATAACTTCTTATAATTTTTCCATCATTAAGAGGATTGATCAAGGTAAAGAATAACAACTTTAGATGAATTTCAAAAATCATATATCACATAATAGACCTACAATAACATAAGGTAGTCTCCATTAATTTCACTAACTAAAGATATAGTCCAATTCATTTTTTCCTTATGGTTTCAAACATTAAATATGATAAACTCATGGTGGTAATAGTCTATTGCAAGGAGTAATTATGAGCATTAATTTTACTAACTAAAGATATAGTTTAATTCATTTTTTCCTTATGGTTTCAAACATTAAATAACATTAAATATGATAAACTCATGGTGGTAATAGTCTATTGCAAGGAGTAATTATGAGCAAGGATTTATGAACTTGAAAGGATCATTCATCCTCACCTTGATTTTCCATCATGCATTATGCCCAACAGATTCCCCAACATACATGATTTGGGATATTTTTAGCTTAAAAACCCTAATCCCTGAGGCCCTTTATTCTAAGGCTCTATCTTGAATTAGATCATGGATGAAAGTGGAGGATATTTCGCATGTCTATGTTAATGTGTGTGCGAAATGGTGGAGAGAACATTCCCTACCTACCTTTTCACGACTCATACTGATTGCAATATGTAGGTATCGTTTACTTGTTCTTTTTGTTGTTTTAGCATTATTTATGAAATCTCAAGCTATCATCACTTCTTTTATGGATGCTAATAATAATGTGAAATTGTAAAGATGGAAGAACATTGTTATTTTGTATACAAATATGATAAATATCATCACTCATTTGATCCCACCCCATTCATAATACGTCTTATTTTCCCCTTACCTTTCTATTTTCCATTTCCACACAAATAATTGGTTCAAGGAATATTAACTACGAGCCTCAAATAAAGGATTCGTTACATGGGTGTTAGAAATAAAGGCAAGATTGGATGGATGTTAGTCTACAACACTAATAAGTTTTAGAAGATATATGGGAAGCATAAGCTTATATAATTGCAGGGAGAAGTCCTTAATTGCTTAAAAATTATAGCTCTTGTCTTGAATGCATGCATATAGCTAGCAAACCACTTCTACTTGAAAATATTAGCTCCTTACTTGGATGCATGAAGGTAAGCACCATACCACTTTTGCTTGAGAATCTTATCTCCTTACATGGATGCATGAAGATCACCATTAGGTGAGGCATCAACTATAGTGACTGTTGTTAGGCAATTTATCCTATAGTTGTGATTGAGGCCACCAACATACTAGGGGTTCTATAGACTGATATATAAAGCTATTAAAGTATAAATTTAAACAATATTCCAAGGGTTAGGAGAGTTCATACCTTATGCACTAAAGGTTGATCCAAAATTTCCCCTTAATCATTTTATTTCTCTCCAAAGGAAGACCCTACAAAACAACTTCAAACCTACCTCAAACCAATTTCACCACATGTAAGGTGATGATATTCAATGCAACCTGAAACCTTAGTACCATTAACATCGGCATATGATCATAAACTTAAATATACACAATGATTTGGAAAGGGAAGAAGATTAAATATTTATTAACCAGTGGAATAAGTACAAGATGGCACCTTCTCCTCATGCAAGGAACCTCATGAAACATTCGATCTAGATCTCTTGCATCTATCCTCCAAGATTCTCAACATCCAAGCTCTGCAGGAACGGTAGATGACAACTAGGGAATAGGTGAGGGTGATGAGATTCCAAATTCATCCAACATAAAAATACCAAGGGATAAGTTCCCTTCAGGGCCCCTTCTCCCTCTATTATATAGCAAATTGAAGAGTTAGGGTCAAGGATAGGGCAGTTACAACTAAGGAGACAGTACCCAAACCACCCAAAATTCAAATTTTTTAATTCTTTTTATAACTTTTGAGGGTATATATAGGTGCATACTGAAAACCCACATATGCAAAGTGAAAAATGCAGGTACAACACTGACAACCCACGTATTCATTAAATAATGGAGTTTTTAGGGTGTTTCCAAGGGTTTTTAGGAGTTGGTATGGCCAGGAAAGTTATTCCTTAACCTCCTACCTATCAAATGGTCCTGAAAAGAGGTAAAAAAATATATAGAAGTCCCGATATGGTCCTTCCATCTGCAATTTTCCTTTGCATGACTCACAATAGCTTTCATGAAGTGTCGTCATGGAACTGTCACCATGCGACAAAACATGTAAATGTCGTCACAGATAGGGAAGTGCCATTTTTGGCTATAACATATGCCCCCTAATGTATGAGGTTAGAGGGTAAGACAATAGATGAAATACATTATAAATAGGGAACAATTGTGTCATGGAATCAGAGAAATTAGAGAAATCAAGATCATAGGATTGAATGAAGGTACCTGAAGGAGAGATAAATGTTAGATAATATGATCTCTGGAACATATACGTCCATGTACAAATGATCACCAAAAAGATACTAGATGAATCCAACATGTTCATAAATGATGTAACTATCATGGTTGCATAATATGCCAAAAATTACCATGTAAAACTCTAGAAGAGTCATGGCCACAAACGAACAACGTGGATCTATGCTAAATAATTGAGCATAGCCATAAGGATAGAAGGTGGATCTATGTATTATCAAATGTCATATGAAGTGTGACAATGTCTTGCATAAATCAGGAAATACAAAAACATGACGATGCTACTATTTACCTAAGGTATTCAATCCAAGCCACCCAAAAGGTACAATCCTAACCACGTGAATAGAGGAACTGAATTCAAACAAGGAGGAAACCATTTGATTAAAGGTCATTGTTGGAGCTTAGGGCAGACCTGGGTTCTTATACTTTTATCTCACACCAACAAACAGACCCACAGTGTTGGCCCTTTCGGCAACAACCTGTGAACAGGTTGCAGTCTCACTCGAAACAGCTATGGGGTGCCGCAGAATCAGGTTTTTGCAGGCAAAAGAGGGATATTACTCTACCTTTAGTCTTAACAAAGAATAATTATACAATATAGACTTTGAAATTCACTTAAATAGCTTCGCAGTTAAATAAAAGACAATTTCTTGCTTAACGCTTAACTGGGAATTCACAACGAAGTTATTACTTAGTAGTTATCTTACTTATCATTCATCTAGTTATCAAATGCATAAAACATAACAGAAACAACATGAAAGAACCACCACAACACAAAATATACGTGGTTCACCCCCAGTCTAGGGGCTACATTCACAGAACTTCGTTTATATTCAACTCTTTACAAACACACAGTTCTGATCTGCACACTCAGCTGCAGATCTTCTCAATCACCCAAAACTGCGCACTTAGCTGCAGAACCTTTCTTACAAAACCCTCTGCGCACTTAGCTACAGAGGTCGTCCACGCACTCAGCTGGGACTTAACCTTAGTGCCAAAAATATCCCTTAGCTTCTTTGCGTCAAATTATCATCATAAAGAAAACCTACTTGACTTCTTTACATAAGTGCCTATTTATACAAGTGCACTATTACAATACCATGGGCTTAAACCATGGGTCATTTACAAAAAGAGGGGTTTTGACCCAACCCCAAAACCCATAAGACTATTTTGGACCGCAACTCCGCTTACAAGCTTCGCAGCAAAACCGTGGAGTTGCCAAAATTAAGGACCTTTAAGGTCCGCGCCCCAACAGGCCCCTAAGACTCACTAGTATCCCGTCCTGGGACACTCTGCTAATTTTCTGGTGGGAGAATCTTGTTGGCGAAGATAGTAAATTGCTTGTTGAGGCTGCACATGATATCTTCGGCTGCTTGCTCCTTCTCCACTATCTCCTACAAGGTTGTTGTAGATGCTTCGTTGGCCTTCTCTTGTGCGAATGCATCATACTCCTTCAGGACTTTGAGCTGGTTGTCTGCAGCAGTGCTCAACTCCAAAGCCTCATCAATAAGGGGTTGCACAAAGTTCACCAGCAGTGCTTCTTTCCTTCTGCACGCCTAAATTTCTTGCTGGAGCTCATTACTATGCTTCACCTTAAGCATTTTCTGCATAGAAGGCAAAGTCTTAATTTCTACTTTGACTGCATCCAGCTCTGTATGTCGCTGCTTGATGGTTTCTTGCAGCTTTTCCACTTCTGGGTTGTCCTGCAAGTTTTCCCATGCCTCAACGCTTTCATCTAGCAGCTTTGTTGCACTACTTACAAGATCTGAGATCTTCGTTGCTGAGGCTTGAATATCTCGACGACGCTACTCCCTGACTTCTGGTGGACTCTCAGGAATGATGCGAAGTTGAAGCTCCACAATCTGAGCCTCATGTTCTACTTTCAGCTTCCCTATCTCGCTGCGAGACTTTTGTGCATAGTCTTTCAGCTTGACGATTCTCTGCTCCAGTTCTTCTTCATCCTGCATGTCGAAGTCAGGGAGACTTCGACATGCCTCATCCAATACTCGCGCTAGTGCAGCCTGTTTGTTTTCTGCTTCCCTCTTCTCTTGTTCAGCTTCTTCCAACTACACTGCGAGGCTCTCACTCTACTTCGTAGTATTCTCTAACTGCATTTGTGAGTAGCTATCTTGTTCTTGGATCTCCTTCATTATTGCCAATTGACAAAGATGTAGATTTGGCATAGACAACTTGGTGTAGTCTATCCCAACTGTCATACTCATCTGCGAGCGAGATGCTGTGTTAGTTATTATGAGGGTTGCACTTGGTACTTGTCCTTTGTTGTTTCTAGCTGGCCATTGTCTTGTATCTGGCTGCGCGCCTGTTGGGGCACTACTTGCTGCAGCGCCATTCGCTGATCTTTCTGCTAACTCCTTTAGTTATTTAATTTGCTGCGCTACGCTAGCGAACTCATCAAGATGTGTGGATGAAAATTCTACCCATTTACTGGACAATACCTCTATGGACTTTGTCAGAGCTTGATCAAGCTCTTCAATCGTCACGGCAGGCTCTTCGACGATATTCTTTCCCTTCGACGCCTTAGCTTTCTTTCTGGGTGAAGGCTTCGTCACTTCCTCTGCCTCTGGAGACTTGTGCTTGTCTGGGTGATTGGGGTATGAGATGGTCTTGACCGATTCTTCTTCTTCTTCATCAGCTCCACTATCTCCACCCTAGTCACCTTCACTCTGCTGCGACTCACTTTGTTCTTCGCTCTCTTCGAGTGGGTCATTCTGTTGCGGCTGACTAGGACCTGCGCTTACATCTGTTACTAGAGGAACTGGTATGCTGGGCCTTTTTCCTGCATCCTTCATCCATTCAGTTGGCCACTGCTTGACTACTACGAGGATGTCTTCCTTGGTCACTATGTATGGCAACTTCCAACATGCATGTTTATCATCTGCGCGGGCCTGGATGAGGACATTGTGCATGTCAGCCTTGAAGTTGGCCACTCTAGCATACTGAGAGAATAGCTCATTACTGAGTCGCGGTGTCTTCAGGATCTCATATGAGATACTCATCGAATAAAAGGCGAACACATAGTTCGTCATCTGTTGCAAGGATTTGTCCTGTGAAACCCACAGAGATGCATACCTTGCTGCGCCAGGCATTTGTGGAGGCACATCGACAAACTGCGCCTTGGTAGGTTCTCTCCATCCTACCAGTGCAATAAGCACTAACAACCAAGAGTAATGAAAGGGTCTACCTTTCTCCTGCGCATCGCAGACATCTTCGAGGAATTCCTTAGCAATGTACTCTGCCCATTTGTAACTGTAGCCTTCAGCACAGTTTGCAGCAATACTAACAATCGGGGCAGGTACTTGAGCACTTCCGCATTAATGTGCATGCTAGGAGCTCTGCGGCGAAGCGAATGTTGTGGTGCTGAATTGTCAAGGTTTGAAACCCTCGCTTTCCTTTCGTCAGGCCAAAGCAGTCCTTCATGTGCTGCGCTAGCTTTGTATCTTCATGTTTTGAAAGAAATTCAATCCCAGGATTAGGCCCTTCCTTCGGCAAGCCTGTGATCCTATGAATCATCTCTCCATCAATGGCTATTTTCTGGCTTCCTATCCATAGGTGCCCATCATGCACCAACGCCAATAGCTTCTTGACCACCACGGTGACCTACGTGCTGCGACCAAAGTGGGGAACATTTAGCATCTTTAATAAGCTAGCTTGCTCCAAGCTAGTTGCCCACTATTTCACTTCTAGCAGCGTCGTTCCAGTCTCCCGATAATGGACGGCGTGCAAATATTTCCCCGGTGCGAACTGTGGAAACTTCGCACGATCATTCGTGTCGTGGTCTGCGTACTTGAGCCGTTCTATTTTCCCTGTCATCATTCCGACCAACTGCACACCCCGTGGCAGCGAAGGGGTGCGTAATGTGAACTTGGCTGTCCGCCGAGGTGGCTGAACTCCTGGTCGAACTGGAGGAAGATATGGTGGATGCTGCGATGCAACATTCTCATCCTCACCAAAACCTTTAGGTGGGAGCTCTGCTGAACCAGAAGGATTCATCTCGGGATCCTCCGGTGTCTTTCCTGATGGTTTGTGCCTGTCTTCGTTTCACTTAGAACAAACTTCTGGCTTAAAATTCTTCCTATTAGATCATGTCTGCATTGGTTGATTCAGCGCTGGGGGAGTCTCTTCATGAGGTGCAGATGTAGGTGGGTTTCTCATAAGGTTCTGCAGACCCCTCTATTCGAATTCTCTCAACAATTCCTGAACTTCGCGATCAGCTGACGTGGACTGAACTGTAAAACTAAAGAAATTGCGTAATGTGAAATTCGCAGGCCTGGGTGTCTTCTTATAGAATCCAACGACCAAATATACCATAACTATGCATTGAATACACCAAATATGACAGAGATCTTGTCCAAACGGCGTTAGATTTCCCAAAATCTCATCGTTACAGGTAGTTAATGCAGTTAACGTACCGACGCCGCCAAATCTGATTTTTCCCAACGATCGCATTTTAAGCTTCGACACACCTTTATTCTTCAGCACAACCAGCAACTTCAGCTTCGCCACCATAAGGACCTTCGACATGATACAGACCTTCGACACTTCCTGAACTTCGACCCACGACAGAATTTCTTCGACAGCCTTCAACAATCTGCTAAATTTCTCTGAGAACAGTTTTATTATAGTCTAGTACCCAATTTCAACTGTTCTTGGTACTTAGACTCCTCTTCTTGCTATTACCTCTGATCAGGGGGTACAGGCTTGTCCCTGTACTTCTTTAATTTGCTTCCATTCACCATGGAGGGAAAAATTTCTCCATTTAATTTAGCTAACTGAACTGCACCACCATCAGCAAATTTTTGAACTATGTATGGTCCTTTCCAATGTGTCTTGAACTTACTTGGGAACTTCATGAATTTGCTGTCGTAGAAGAGCACAAGATCACCATTCTGGAAATGCTTCTTCTTAATGTGTCTATCATGCCATGATTTTTCTCTAGCTTTCTGTACTTGCTGCTGGAAACCTGTAATGAATCTATCTTCTTCTAGTTCTAGTATCTTTGCCAGCCTTTCATTCAACACGGCTGGATCATCCATCTCTGTGAAGGCAGATATTCTGAGGCTAGGAATAATGTACTCCATGGGCATAACTACTTCTTGTCCATATACCAGCCTAAAAGGTGTGTGGCCTGTTAACTTCTTGCAAGTGGTTCTATAAGCCCATAATACTGCTGGAATTCTAAGATCCCAATCATTTCTTTTGACATTGCAAACCTTTGTCAGAGCGTGCTCAAGAATATTGTTAAAGGCTTCGACAGTTCCATTTGCTTGAGGATGGTAGGCAGTACTCTTCTGATGATATACTTGAAATTCTTCAGTCACTGCTTCAATAGTCTTATTCAGAAAATGTGATCCTTGATCACTCATGAGAATTCTAGGACACCCAAACCTAGAAAAGATATTATCGAAGACGAACTTCGCAGCTGTAGCAGTAGTACAGTCCTTGACTGGTTGAGCTTCGGCCCAACGAGTAAGGTAATCAGTTGCTATAATAATGTATCTTGCTCCAGATTTCTTTGCAGGGGGATTGATTGGTCCAACAAAATCAATAGCCCATTTGTCAAATGCTTGTAGAGTTACATGTGGAACCAGAGGCATCTCATCCCTCCTGGATGGTTTGCCTGTCCTTGGACAGATATTGCAGTTGTGGCAATACTCTCTTGCATCCTTATGAATCGTATGCCACCACACTCCAGCTGTCAGAATCTTCTGCGTTGTAGCTTTTCCTACATAACGACCTCCTGCTGCTCCAGAATGTGCCTCAACCAAAATCAATGGCTTTTCATGTTCCAGGACACATCTGCGTAATATTTCATCTGGTCCCATCTTATATAGTTGTCTTTCTATCAAGGTAAAGTCAGTTGCTCTTACCACCAGCTGCTTCTTCTGCTTTGTTGTCATCTCAGAGGGTGCAAAACCTGTAGACAAATACTGAACAATATCCTGAAAATAGTCATCAATCATCTGGATGGCAAACAACTAGGCATCAGGAAGACCTTCATCCAAACTAGTGGGTTCCTCTCCTGACTCGAGCCTCGACAAGTGGTCAGGCCCTAGGTTAAGTCTTCCTGGCTTAACTATGATCTCAAAGTCATACTCTTGAAACAAAATTAGCCATCTGCATATCTTTCCACCTAACACAGGATTGTTAACCAAGTACTTCAAAGCAGAATGGTCAGTGAACATCTTAAAATGAGATCCTAACAAATAATTTCAAAATTTCTGCAAAGCATAAACCATATCTAGACCTTCTTGTTCTGTCGTAGTATAATTCTTTTCTGCTGTGGACAATTTTCTACTTGCAAAAGCAATAGGGTGATCAATACTACCTTCACCTGACTGAGCCAATACTACACCTAAAGCAATGGAAGATGCATCGAAATGAACATGAAACTCCTTATTCCAGTCAGGGAATACTAAGATAGGGGCAGTTACCATCTTTTCTTTCAAAATATCCAAGCTTTCCTGACATTCAGGTGCCCATTCAAACTTAATATCTTTCTTCAGTTTCTTTTCCATAGGGGCTGTAATCTGAGCATATCCTTTAATGAATTTTTTGTAATATCCAGTGTGATTAAGCGTAGTGCGAAGTTTCTTAACAGACTCCGGAGGTGGCAAGTTCACAATAATGGCTATCTTTGCAGGATCCACCATCAATCCTTGCTTGCACACAATGTGACCTAGCAGAATTCCAAAAGGTGCACAAAAGATACACTTCTTCAGGTTCAATGAAATCTGATGATGTCTACACTTGTCCAGCATAAGTCTTAAACTGGCTATATGATCTTTCAATAAACCAAAGATAGTCCAATCATCAAAGTAAACTTCCAAAAAATTATGAATAAATTCCTTAAATGCAGATATGACTACTCTGGAAAACATAGCAGGTGCATTCTTCAATCCAAAGGGCATAACAGTATACTAAAAAGATCCCATTTCTGTAGCAAAGGTTGTTTTATGTCGATCATTTGGGGCAATTCTGATCTGATGGTAACCTAAAAATCCATCAGTGAAAGAATACACTTCTTGACCTTCGACATTGTCTAAAACTTCATTTGTAAAGGGAGTAGGAAAGGGATCATGTAAACATGCATCGTTCAGCTTCCTTAGATCAACACAGATTCTGATTTCTCCCTTGGTCTTCTTTTCTTGTACCACCATAGGGCTAACCCATTCAGACTCTACGACAGGCTCAATGATTCCTGCAACAAGCATCTTATCTAGCTCCATCCTGACTTTTTCTTTATACTTAGGATTCAGCCTATAAGGGTGCTGCTTCACAGGTTTTGCATCAGCTTTCAAAGATCAGCTTTCAAAGGTATTCTTATCACTCTTATATCACCAAGGATACCTTTCATTTCTGAGATCTTTATCGAAAATAAGTCCTAATACTCATGGAGAGGTTCAATCACTTTGCTTACCATTTCTTCATCCCAATAATCTCCAATGGTAGTGTACTTAGGCATTTCTTCTGATCGAATGTTTACTTTCCTTGTCTTCAAGGGCTGAGTGACTTCAGGTGATTCGACTACTAGTCCATGCACTTCACAATGTCCTTTTGACTCAGGAATATTAATGTTGCAAGGGTCATCGTCTTCATCAATGGCGAGGTTATAGCATTCTACTACATTAGCTTCTTTTTCCTTCCAATCAGGTTGGTACTCTGCTATTTCTTTATCATCAAACACCTTAGTATGGATTGACCTAATAGTTGCATCCAAAGCAGGGCAAACCTCATTAATAGAAAATGTAAGCACAAAACTATCAGTAAGGCTAACCCAACTTACAGTACCATGGCAAAGCTCTACCTCCGCATACCAATTCTTTGCTACAGGTTCCAGAGTGTGTACAAACCTATGTACCCATTCTTCACAAGGTACATGCTTCCATGCTTCATAACACTGCTCTAAATGTTCCTGAGGGCTATTCTTACCATTAAATCTGCTTCGCACGTCCTGAGGTTGATCCATGAATCTCAGGCGAAGAAATGTTTGACAAGCTTCCCAACTATGAATATGTTTTTTATGACCATTCCACCATCTGGCAGTTGTGGCTCTGAATACTGAATCTAGAGTCTCCATTTTCTGTGAATCTGGTACTTGCTCTGAGAATTGTACAATAAAATATTCTGGGTCTGTCTAGCCATCAAAAGTAGGTAAGACTCTTGTCTATGAGCCAACCCATCTGAGAGACCTGGAAATTCTTGCACATCGATGCCCATGTAGCTCATAAAGTCTATTCTGCCAATTCTCTAGGCCTTCATCTGAATCAGTCATGCAAGAACTGTCACACTGCCAATCCATTATACCTTCGGCAGTAGGGTTAACATAGTCTTCTTCTTTAGCTGTGATGTTGTAAATATGATCCAAAACATCCTGATCTTCATCTCTTACTCGCTCTGTGTACCTTTCTCCTTGAGAAGGGTCCAACGGTACTATGACTCTCAAGCCTTTTCCTTCAAAATTCATTTGTCTACTCTTAAGGTTGATTACTGCATAATTGTCTATTGCCCATTCAATTCCTAGCAAGGCTGGATATGGGTTCCTATCATCAATTATTTCAATAACTTCAAAATCTGCTAAGGTACTGACTCCATCAGTGTCCACTGGTACAATAGGGAATCTTTCCAAGGGCACAATCTTCTGCTGATTAGCTAATCTCAACTGTATAGGGGACCATTCAAGCGTAGGATTTCCCATTTGTTCCCATGTCTGCTTGGTTAGGACATTCAATTTTGAGCCCAAGTCTAAAATGATATCAGTCATGTCATAATCTCCTATCTGAGCATGCAATCTCATTTCTCTTCTAGTCCTTCTAACTCTATTAACAGTTTTTCCTCTATCAGAGCTTCGCTGAGGTTCGCAAGACGCAATAACTTTCTGTAACTTATTTAAAGCATTCTGATTTCTTAATAGCTTCATACAACTGTGTAAAAAAGAGGACAGTGTACTTACTTGATCCGACGAAGCTTCTTGGAACTATAACTGCTGTCGATGCTGTTGCACAGTTGCTACTGATGTTCTTGGATAAACAAAGTCTTTTTTAGCTTCCATAAATGTTCCTTTTTCTCTTCCAACATCGAAGGCTAGAATTTTCTCTAGGGTCTTGCGGACCCAAGCCTCGTCAGGCTGTTTCTCCTTATTTTGCACTTGCATCGTAGCTCCACTCCTTGTAACAACGTTCAAGGCTGGGACAAGTCTTTTTTCTACAGCAATCATCTGAACATTCTGAGTGGGAGCGCCATTTCTTTCTTGTATCTTGGCTATCAACTGTGGGCATTGCTCAATCACATGATCGACTGCTCTACAATATCAACATGTCGTAGTTGGGTTTTGACAGTCTCTAGATACATGTTCTTCCTGATTATAGTTGTAGCAAATAACCTGGCCTCGACCTCTTCCAGGCATACCACCACGACCATGACCTCTGAAGGTACCTCGACCACTGCGGTAACCATATCCATCATTGCCTTGTGCATCGGGTTGTACCCTATAAGCATCATAGGTTCACTCTCTCATGAGGTCAAAGCTGCGACATTCATCTTCATTGTGTCCGACTGACTTACAGAACTTGCAGTAGGGATTCTTAGGTACTTGAACATATCTCTGAAGCAGATAGCAATCTTCAGGTTGATGCTGGCAAGTTGTTCTACAGATCTCACAATATAGGACATTAGGGTTAAACGGGTTCGGTGCACTAGTATTCAGATAATTCCTTAATGCAGGACACTGTTATTTGTCATGACCTTCTGTCTTACATCATGTACACGAAACCTCTTCTCGAATAGCTTTCCCTTTTTTCATGTCGTGAAGCTCCAAAGCCATTTCTGCTAACTGTGCTTGTATTTGGGCTATTCCAGAATTATCTCCAACATGAGATATTTCAAGTTTCATAGCAATTTCCAAAGCCTCTTACTAATCAGCAACCTTCTGTTGCATAAGTGGAGTCCTGATATGAGGCGATAGTGCTGCAATGAACCATTCTTTATGCTGTTCTGGTCCAATAGTGAAGCTAACTTGATCCAACAGAACCTTGAACCTCTGATCAAAGTCCCAAACTGATTCACCTCGCTTCTGCTGAATTTCTTTTAGTTCAGTTATACACTGTGACTCTAATTTAGGCTTCTTGAATTCCTTGATCATTGATTTTTTAATATCAGCCAAGATATAGTTCTGAGTACTGGAAAACTTCATAAACGAGGTCAAAGCTCGGTCTTTGAAAGAGG